>JAOVVI020017744.1:0-10530 GCA_028571085.2 Nepenthes alata | reverse complement strand
AAACGCCCGAGAGCTTTCTCCCTCAAGGAGTGCGCATACTCACAAAAGGACAAGGCACACCACATAAGGACGTGGACTATTTCATATACGGCCGTGAACGCCAACTAAGCATTTCTCTATTACCAAGGAACACGCAACCACTGTAAAACGTCGCCACCACATCGTATAATGATGTTCAGAACGTCGCCACCACATCGTATAATGATGTTCAGAGCATGTCAAGTCACATCAAGACTGACACCTAGAGTCTACACGCTTAACACGATAAGGTCCAATCAGCGACACCGGTAGCATGCCTCCCTGCACACGCCAACATGCCTGACATGGCCAGCAGGGTAGGCGGACGGCTTTTTCACGCACCTGACACAGCCAATAGAGCAGGTGGACAACCTCTCAACCATACGCCAATTGCCACGTGTTCTCTCCCCAACGGCATAATTTTTTTCTATAAATACATTATAAATGCTCCAAAGAAAGGACCTTTTTTCCCTTTCGAGACAAACAAGGAAAATGCTCTTAAGCCCCAACGAAGAAAGAGAGAGCTTTCAAGGGAGAGAGACTATGAAGAGAAATGAAAAATATTCCTATAAAATTGTATTTTGTAACTCTTCCATCTATAGTAAAGCATTTCAAAGTTTCAGAGTCTCGTAATTTTTTCTTCTCATTCAAGAGGTGGCTTTTCACGTAAAACCCAATTTTTTCTCATCCTCCCCAACACTTTTACACCCTCAAATATTTATGTTACATCGAACCCCAAAATTTAAAACGTAACAATAATATATATATTTTTTATTTATTATTTTTTTCTTATTTTTACTATCCAACGTTTTATACAAATTAACAATTTTATTCATATATTTTATGTTTAAAAATATCATTATTATCTTTAATTTATATCTATCTTATTATGTATTCACAAGTTTGAATCAATTTCAATACTTAATTGTTTAATTAATTAAGCATATTTTAAGTCCTAATTACTAAAAAAATATGATTTAAAGCACTAAATTCTTATTAATGTTCATGTCATTAACCTTTGACATCACTTATATGTGAAATGTTAAATAAATAAATAAATTAATTAAAAATTAATTTATTTAATGTGTAAGAATTAAATTAGTTAAATTAAAAAATCATTTTAGTTTAAAACCCTTTAAATATTTTTAACAATTTTACGAGATTTTTTTTTAATTTTAAAGTCAAATGCGTGAAGACTTTATTATTTGATTTACAAAAAATTAAGATAAGAAGAAACATAATTTATACCTTTAGTTATACACTCATTTATATTAAATTATTAAAACTAAATATAAATTTTATGTTATTTTAATTTTAATTTTTTTTTATTTTACCCAAAAATAAATAAAATTAAAATTTCATCTCCAAATATCATTGAATCAGACGTGCGACTGGATTAAACTAAATCAAGATCAGTTTGTCTCCCGGCCGACGCATCTTCCCGTCAAGGACCGAGAGGCGAGAGTCTGAGAAGAGAAGAGGGTTGAGAAGACTCGACAGGATGGCGGCATCTTCATTTCTGGCGGCCGCTGCCGAGAAGGTGGGGCCGAGCGTCAGGCGGCAAGTCCTAACGTTGACGGACGCCGCCGCGGCTAGAATATGCCACCTCCTCCGACAGCGCCAACGCCCTTACCTGCGTCTCGGCGTCAAGGCCCGCGGTTGCAACGGCTTATCGTACACCCTAAACTACGCAGGTCCTTTTATCTCCTATTATCGCTGCATCTCTCTTTCTCTGATATTATCGGCTGCTTTAAATTTACTGTATAGATATTTTCTTAATCACCTGCTGTTGTTTTTTTTTTCTCAATATTGATTCTTGGAAATTACTTGTCAAAAATGTTGGTTCCCGGAAATCGTGTTGTGTCGTTTTCAATTCACCCTAAAATCCCATTTTTGTGCTTTATTGGTCATGGACGATTCGTGCTTGTGTAAACTCTGGTATGTAAATGGGAAGCCAATAGTTAGGATAGATAATTGTTGTATGCGTAGTAGGCTTAGCAGGTTAAATACGTGATGGAGATTGGAATGCTTGATCAAATACGAGGTTTGGGTTTGGTTACTCTTGTGATTATCTGGACAAATATATCGTTGAAGGAAACAGAAACTATCTGTTGGCTGGGTCACTCCGATGTGTATGCCACACCCTTGAAGAATAAAAGGCGGACATTTCTGATATTGGGTCAAGATTGGGATATGGAATACTGGAGAGCCTGGAAATGTGGAATTCAGGGGGTATGAAGGAAGGCAGCCTTGGAGTTTGGCTGCATGGAGGCTCGGCTGAGTAGGAGCTTGGCCGACCCAAAGTTTGGAAGTATGGAGGCCTGCCAGTGGGAGTTCAGATGACTCAGGGCCCAGTAGCACTGGAGGTTTGTACAAAATGTGACTTTGGCCGTTTTATGGTAGTTGGCTTCTCAGTATTTTTTGTCTATGTTTCCATGATCTCAGTGTTGTGCAGATTTGATGAGCAAGATTTGATATACTTGATTTTGCACTGACACTAGGGAGATTATGGTGTATCCGGATTATTAGAGGTGTTGGGTTTTTGTAAATGAAATCAACATAGTGTAGCATCTTTTGGATTAATATTTTCCCTTCTTTTCTACATGGAAATTGTGTGTGTTTTGTTTGTGTATTTTGCTGTCTTGTTCTGCTTATTGCTTCCCTGGGTAGTTTCGTAAGATCAAGGCGATTTCCCAATATTTCATAATTTTCAATTTTCCCCTTCTTTTCTCGACGCGTGGGTTTTGAGCCCTTTCAAAGGAGTTATAAAAGAAAGGCTTCTTTTTACTAGGCATGCCTTGTTTCTGCACCCTTTTCTATGAATGGAATGTTCTTTGTTCTGATTCATTCACCATCCTCCAAAACTTAAAATTGTCGAAAGATAGTCAATACCTAGATTAGCAAGCAAGGGATGTTTGATGTACAGGTTTTGAGTCATAGATAGAATGATGCAATATGCATATTTTAAAGTCTCTTAAAACAAAATGGAAGTTGAATGTGCTTTTATCCTTTCTTTTAGTAAAATGAACATGATTTTGGAAGGGGAGATGAGGAGGCTATTGTGAGGTTTGGGAGGATGAAGTTTGCTCATACCCTCGAAGAAGTTGACATAGATGAAGGACCAGGTTCACTTGGCCTTCACCCTATTGACAACATTAGAACTTGTGAAGGGATTTTTTATGGGGTTCCCTGAAGAATTTCATGGTATTGGTACATTTGAAGATTGTTCAAGTGCTTTTTTGAGAATTTTGCTCTCTGAAGTAAGATGGAACCGTAGAGTTACAAAGAGTTTAAGCTGTTTGTTGTGAAGCATGTGTAAACATCTTGCAGATGAGGGAAAGATATTTGTGGGAAAAGCTGTAACTTGATGTCTTATTTTTGAACTCTTATACTTTTTTCTTTGATGGTCGTGTAAATACCTTTCATATTTCACATATTCTCACACACTAGTAAATTCTCTCCACCAAGGATTTCTGTCTTGTTTTGAACCTTCTATTTTACAATAATCTCAGTCATGGCATTTAAGTGGTTCAACTCCTCACTTTTCTCCTTTCCTCAAGCACTCATGCTTCTTTCTGCAGCAAGTCGTGAGCTTTATAATAAATTTTATTATTCGGTTATGATACTAATGCATAATGCAAGTAGAAACTTATTTTTTTGTATTCGTATTGTGAGATATAGAAATAATTATATTCATTTGTATTAATATTTTTCTTTTGAGGCTTTGTAATGTTTTTGAAGTTTTAGAAAACTACTAGGCTGTAAGCAACCTGATTCAAGAGCACTGAGAACCAGAAATGAGACTTAGACTTAATGTCTACTGGTAATGGTTTTCTAAATAGCTTTTGAAAAAACATTTGAGAGTTTGAGTTCTAGTTTGGTCATATAGCATTCATGTACTTACCTTAACTACATGGGTCCTTCTTCAAAATATTAGATCTTTCACTAAACATATTCTGGAAAAACTGACACTAAACATATTCTGGAAAAACTGACCTTTCACTATCTCTTGAAGCTCAATCCCTACCTTGGATGAACCATAGGGCCAGCAGAAACTAGGTAAGGTCCAACAGATTAATTTTGGAAAGTTTTTATAAGTTGTTGTGGGTGCTTTTGACAAGTTCCAATTTAGATTTTGTTTTCAAAAATAACTCAAATGCACAATTCATAGAAGTTAAAGATTATAGTTTTGAGTGAAAAAATGCAATTCAAATAAAAACAAACCGTCCCCTTGATTCAGAAGTACGATTGAGGATTATAGGAAAGAGATAGGGAAAGGAGATAAGAGCAGTAAGGGGGACATGATGTTTGTAAGAGTATGCCTTATAAATCATTGTACTAGGAACGGTAGGTGACTACGTGTACATTATCATTCAATTACCGTCATTGTATATGGCCCTAGTATCATGATATTGTAATTATTTATTTGTATTTAAATCCCTCGATTAGAGTAATGCAATTATAGAATTACGATGAGATTATATTTTTAGCTTTAGTTGCTTGTAATCTTTGAAAGATTCCATGTCATAATATCACTAAGATAGTGTATTAGCGATCTGAATAAATCGGTGCACCTTTGTCAAGCTATGGAATATGTGGCTGAGTTCATGGTCACTAATATGGAAGACACCTTAACAAATTTATAGAATGAGTGTATTGAATAGACTAGACAATTCAGGATATATTTTGAAGGCCTGAATTTGAATATTTCCATCCGACACTGCCCATCTCAGAACCACAACACATCCACAAGCATAAACAGCCACAAACTGTGATTACTACCCTATTTTTTCTTTTTCCACCACTAAAAGCGCACACATGTATAGGCAATTAGGCACACATGCAATTGTGGGCCCTGCACTCGCCCACACATAGCATACCATGAAGCTTCAAGGCTTGGATCACTGTTACCCCAATTCACCAATGCTCTAGTGGATTGTGATTTGGATCTATGGTTCTAAATTGTAACACTCGCAATTGGAAAGATAGGTTCAAATCTGACCAAATATTTGATAATTCCTAAGCCGGTTGAAGATTAAATAAGACAATAGTAGCTAAACATAGTGATATTAGTATTCATATACAACACAATTAACATCATGATACTTAAGTTTCCTATTAAGGTAAGTCTGCTCCTACCATAATACATTCTAGGTTAATGGATTGGTTATTACTGGATATGGGACCATTTTTCTAAGCATCTGTGAGATTACTCATTCAGTTTTGAGGACTTCTGAGGAGACTTTAATGAGTGTTCTTGAAAATTACATCCATGATCATCTCATGGAAGGGGTAAAATCTCACCAAGTGAAGCTGGGTGGAATTCAGAACCTGTGCATGTTGTGCCGTTAGTTATAGTGAAGCAAGGTTGCAAGGAGGAGTTGGTGTTGCAGTAGCATAGTCTTTGCCATTGACCATGGACGGATAGTATTGTCGCATGGTTGCTGAGGCAGTTTGTCATAAAAATATTGGGAAGTTATATATATGGCAGATAACTTGGTTTTGAAAGATACTATAAGCTGTGGAGGCCTATTGTATTCCATAGGGTGGTGTTCTTTTGTTTGGATTTTAATTGCATGGGCAAGGAGGACAAGAAGAGTCTGTTTTAGTCAAATTTATATTGTACCATTGAATACCTCAGATTCGCTGTTGATATTGTACCATTGAATACCAACAGGTCTCATGATGCAAACCAAGCAACCATGAGATTTAATTACTGAAGAAAAGCAATGATCTTGATTCTGCATTCTGCAAGGTGAATGCCCCTTTTGCAAACAATCAAGCGTTAAATTCATTGGCACACTGCTTCTCATGCTAACGTTGCTACCAATTATGGGAGCACTAGCCCTGTTAATGCCTTTCATATGTAACAAGCTAGGGCCACTATTACTTAAACGGCATAATACAAAGCAACACTAGAAGAACCTGGAATAGCACCCCAGCAGGGTTTAGAATATCACAAGGGAGGATATCTTTGGAAGATACCCTTTACTGCAAGCCGCCAATGCACCTATTATATCTACAATTTACAGTTAACCAATTTATCTACTTTAGAATAGTCTCTCTCTCTCCCTCTCCCTCTCTCTCTCTCTCTCTCTCTCTCTATATATATATCTATCTTTCTTCCCCCCTCTCCCCCTCTTGTGCTTTTTCTTTTTTAGTATCCTTATATCTAATGGTCTCTCTCACATTTGATCTTCCCCTTTTCTTTTCCTGTTGATGATAAATTTTAGCACTTTGTAAATTTCTATGTGGGACTGCACAATTGTGCTGGAGAAAACCAAAACTGAGGTGTTAACCCTCCTGAAAGGCATGACATTTACATGCATACATGTCAATGCAGAATAAATAGATGTATTTAAGACATTGTTTGCATACATATATTGGTGTTTAGTAGGCAAGAATGATATAAATATCTGTTTATATTTGATTTTTGTGAATGCAGCCGATCATGTTCAAAGCCTTTCTCTTTCTCCGTTTGACTTCTTTAAATGCAAGAAAAATTATATGCTCAATAAAGGATGCTGGACTTGGTTGAACTAGAAATTCTGCTGTCCCTCTTCAGTTTCTTTTGGTTATCTTGCGCAGTCCTTTATCGTGTTGTTTCCCTATCACTTGCATTGAATACTTTTGTTGACTTTTGCTATGAAAATCTGCATGCTTTGGTAAGATCTCAATTGTGGACATTATCCCTTTCACAGTGGTCAGCTAGAGATGAGCATCCTGGAGACTGCTTGATTGATGTGCCATGCAATTGACTGGTTATGCTAATAGTTTGAAGTCTAGGCTGTTTTTATTGCTTGTTTTCAATTATTGCAGTCGGGAAAAATTCTGCATTGACGACCACATGCAGCTTATATTGTGGATGCCATCACTTGTCTTTTGGTGAACATGCTTATCTCATTAAGATTGCACAACTCTTATGGTTTGATGGTGTATTATGTATGGCTTTGCTATTTAGATGAAAAAGGCAAGTTTGACGAGCTGGTTGATGACAAGGGGGTGAAGATCTTAATCGATCCAAAGGCGCTTATGCATGTTATTGGAACCAAGATGGATTTTGTTGATGACAAACTCAGGTGTGTATGCTTGTGACAGCTGGTTCAGTATCATCTCGATTTTCTGACCCTTTCTACTGTTTCACTTCAGATCAGAATTCATATTTATCAATCCCAACTCGAAAGGGCAATGTGGATGTGGAGAATCATTTATGACGATGAGTAATGCAGAATCTGCTAAACGAGGCCATAGCTAAGATATGGTAATTGTCCCAAGCATTTTCCTTTTGAAGCTCCTTGGATAGTTCTGGCTGTGTATTCTTACAAAATTGTTTGCTGTATTTCAGATATAGTTTGGAGACAAAATGAGAAAGAGAAGTAATGATTAGTACTTTTGATTTCATGGTGAATATTTGTAGGCACGACTGACTGTTGTAAATAAAGAGAATGGCCATATAACGGTGAAAAGCTAGCTTGATTTTCAAGTGAGTTTTCTTTTACGAATCAGCAGGTGGTTTTGTACTTTCTTGCTGTCAACTCTCAAGGGTCCATTATTTTAGGTTGAAGTGAAGAGGCCCCTGAATGCATGTACATTTTGGAAACTACACCCATCGTCAGTCTCTTCCTATGATTTAGGTTGCGAGTCTGGCAACCTATGCACACCATTGACTTGTTAAGCCTTTATTTCAGAGTTTCCCTTTATGGCTGAGCTTAGTTGTATCCTTACTTCTGCTTGACTTTTCTTGATTTGCCTATGAGTTATTAACCACATGGAAGGGAAAAGCCCCAGATAGAAAGGGTGGAGATAGGAGAATTGGAGGAAGAAAGGGCTCAGAAAATACTGTCCTGGAGAAAAAAAATGTGGACCCTCCTTGCATATGGGTCATTACCTGGAGAAAACCATGACCTTCAAGATGCTTGAGGGTGTGACTCTCGACAAATGAGAGCTTGTTCCACGTGTTGTAACAGCGGAATCAATGCAAGAATTTAAGTACACACGGGACTATAAATTTACGCTGTTCAATGTCAGGAAGAGCTATGTCTGTTGACATAAAATTAAGCGGTTTCACTGTATTCAAAAAAGTTTTTAAGTAATAAAAATAACTTGGTCATATTAACCAGACCAAGAATCCTCGGTTATTTATTAAAAACTTGAACATTTCAAATCTGAAACACTACATAAAACAGTGCATTGTATGAGCACACTGCTGTCCTGGCAATTTGATAGAACTGTTCTGTGTTTCGATAGCGTGTTTGATGCACACTTCACTATAAGTAGGTACAAGTGATGCCTACCTAATTAATACAAATATACGGCTTTTAGGAGTGACTGAATGGAGCATTTGTTGGAATATAGTTACTCAATTGTGGGTGTTTTAACAAATTAGTTGCTGACCGGCTGAAAGGTGAAAACGGTCAACAAGAAAAGTTGACCGGAAAGTGGAGGACGGTCAAGTTCTTCGGATGGCTATCCAGGACGGTTAAGAAGGAGAGTTGACCGGATGGAAATGAAGAATTTACCAGTTGGTATTACTGGTATGGAATCAACCAAGGAACATCAGAGAACTATTGTAATAGCCAATGGGCGCAGACGGCCAAGGGACTTGGTTGCAGCAACTACTCTGGACGTTGTGGACAACTGGCAATGAGTTATTGGATTGCAGAGCAGGTGGCAGACCTGCTGCGCATGCGCCGTCTGTGCAGGAGGTAATTTGCAGAGTTGGTGGACAGAGCAGGTGATAGGTTGTAGAGCAGGTGTCTGACATTTGACCACACTCAACCTGCCTATTGGTTGAAGGTTTTCGGTTCAGACCACCTTATATATGTATGAGTGGGGCTGTGAGCTGTGTATAGCAGCGTGAGTATTGAGCAAAGGAGTTGTGAAGGAACAAGAGATGAGCGCACCACCAGTGAGAAGGAGAAGAAAGAAAAATAAAGAGTAAAGAGTTGAGTATTTTTCGTTTACTCAGGTGAGGTTTTTCTTTGTTATTCTCGGGTGTGTAGTGGATACTTCATCTTGGAGGTTTGTAATCTATTTTCACATAGTGGATTTGCTGTCGACTCTGCTCTCGTGATTTTTTTCTTGGTTATAGGATTTTTACGTAAATCTGTGTGTGCTTCTTCCTCATCTTTTCCTTCACTATTTATCATTCTATCCGGCGGGATCCCAACAACATTAGCCATAGATTCATAGTTCATTCTCTTGTCATGAAAGTGATTATCAATACTCAAATTCCCATGGTAGTCATAATTAACACATTGTTCCTTGCATAGTTAAGAATTATGGCTTCATACCATTAGATCACGACTCCATGTCCTTCTGGCAATGGAAAAATGGGTGCAGATTATGAAGCATGGACTGGTGTAGAGGAAAGGAGCAATCACGAATCTGGATAGGTCATGACCGGCGTAAGACCAAGATGAGCTTGGGATCCGCCTTAGTCGGCAAGCCTCATATCTTAATTTGAAATATCTCATATAAGAATAATCTAATGTGATATAAATATTGGAGGATTCTACCACCCTATCTTGCGTGTGCATATATGTATATGTATATATATGAGCTAAAATCTCATCAAAAAATAAATAGATACACATAATAAATCTAACAGTACATATATTTTTAAAATGACTAATAAAAATATTAAAGTCTTCCAAAAATGCCTAACTTTGACACGTATAATTACTATAAAGGGTCCATAATCTCAAAATTCTAGTGATATGAAAAATAAATAAAACACTATAAGACAAGCTCAAAGAATAAATAATAAGCTTATAAGATTTTTTAAAAGCAATCAACATATATCAAAAGTTAAAGTTATCATGAATGTTGATAAATTTGTACATAATTTATAAAACAATATTCTATTATTATTTTTTAGTATAAACATGGAGTTTAGTATGATTTTATCAAAGTATAGAACATTTAGAATTATGTAAACATGTTATATCGTATATTGTAGTTATATACGTGTGTAGAACTGCTCCTAAAGAGTAAGAACATCCAGTATATGTCTTAAAGGCATCTTGAATATCAAATGCGATTCCAAAGACCTTATACTATGGATGTACGGATAATGCATGAAGGGTTTATATCAATGAACATAAAGCATACTTGCTTGATATAAAATAATATTCTAAAGCACTAATAATTAGAAATTACATAGAGATTTTTATGAATATAATAGTATATTATTTATTTTTTAAGTTTTAAAATCTATTTATAAATATGATTAATTAAATATAAAATATTTATGTAAATTATTATCTATTCTCTTGTACGGTGCATACTTAGCTCACTCTTGGAATTCCAACGGTAAAATCTAAGACCAAATCTTCATTTATGTTCAAATATATCATGATATAGTTTGTTACTAATCTATTCTAAATAATAACTCAAGAATATTTAGATATACTATATTCCTTTCATTCTGAATGTTAATACTTTAATAATCATATCTATATATTACTATCTCTATTCTCCAAATCAACTCGCATGGCATTTTAATTTAAT
>JAOVVI020017743.1:0-10530 GCA_028571085.2 Nepenthes alata | reverse complement strand
ACCAAAAAAAGGGGTAGAGAGATCAAGTGCTAGGGATAGTGTGTCATAGACAGCAGTAGGGTACACTTACACTAGTGTGCTAATGAATCCCAAATGACTTTAGGAGCAAGGGTGCTTCATGTGTCTTTGCACTAGATAATGGCTAGATGTGTGCAAGTGCTGAATGAGTTAGGAAAACCTAACAAAGAGTATGCCAGTTCAATGGTAAGCCAGACCTGGGGAAGTAATCGATATGCTATTAGTTGTGTGACTGAGAAGTGCATGAGCCTCGAATTAAGATGTAAGACGTGGGACTGATTGAAAGGGGTTTGATATGCTAAGATCAATTGGCTAACTACTAGAGATGGGACACAGTGAAAGAACCTTGTATACTAGTGTTATTCCACATGGTTATAGATATACCCCTCGTTGCAGACAATTAGGGAGTTAGATAGCAGTAATGATACGACTTCTCTTTTGTTGTAAATTTTCTAAATCTAATCGCCGATGTACATCTGCTTCTTCTAACATGTTCCACTCATTCATGGAATAAGAAAGATTTTACCAAGAGAATCACATATGACCCTTTTGTTTAACGATTCACCAAAACACTTCTTTTATAGATTTATATAATAAGAGGTTAAAAATTAAACAGTATCACATGTAGCCAAAGAAATTCATCAAGGATTATCCTACACCAAATAGTACAATATAAAGATACCACTTAAATACCTGAAAAAATATCTCTCTGTGATATCTCTCAGTAGGTGGCATAAGGGCATCAATGAAAATCAGTTTTTCAATTTTCCAAACTCTTAGATAGATGAGGAGGTCAGATAGTTCATCAAGTGCCTTACGCGTAGATTTATCTGCATCAGCACTTCTGTTTAAGATATGCTCGCACTCTCTAAACTATACACTTCAAAATTAAGTAATAAGTAACAAAGACCAATGACAAACCTGCTGGAAGAGCTCCTCTCAACCTTGGCAGGGCTTGGTCTGCATCTCCACAAAATCTCAAACAAACGGTCTGCAATCTATTTACAACAGCTTCCACTAAACCAAGTTCCTAAGGAAATATATCGAGTCAAAACATTAAAAGCATTGGTAATCAACTAGGCTATTTCCAACTATCATCATCTTAGTGACAACATGTATGTATTCTGCCCGAAACAATTGCAACAAATGTCAAGTTGCAAAGATAACAACTCTTTATCGCCAAAGAAAATGCTAACATTTCCTTATTTTTTTTTCTAATTTTTATGCTTGCTTTTGTAAAACAATTAATTATTTCAATTATAAGTTGCAGATTAACAGATAATATTCAAATGCATGGAACAATGTTCATCTTTTAATCTTCTAGAATGTAACATCTTGTTGAGATGTATGATGGCACAAGGTACCCCCCCCCCCCATTGTAAGAATACACAAATTATACCATTGTTACTTCAATCCAAAATGTCACATGACAATAATTCTTACATGTTTGGGTAAAAAATAAGATAAATTTATGACCAGGGAAGAGGATGGATTTGGCCAAGTGGGAGTACCAGATGGAAGATAGTGATGTGCAACAAGTGATGTGCAACAAGTGATGTGCAACAATGCTTCCCTTCCTAATAAGTAAATGACAAATCATCATGACATGTAAAGTTGTTTTTTTCCCCAGAACCTTCATATTCAAAGCTCTGCCTGCAACGGTGATTTTGTCCCTAGCATTAGTCTGTCACAAGCCCAAATAAAGGGTTATTCGTGTGAGGTAGCCAACAGCCAGTCAATACATTTGTTGGATATTTGAAATGGATATGAGAACTAAGAGTACAATCTTTCCAGCATCTCTTACTTGTTGAATCATTTGAGCACACTGTTATCCCCTTATCTAGTGCAAAATCAGCAAGGAATACCACATCATGGGCGGGTGTGGCCAAAGAGATGTCTAAGATAACAAGATTCATCTAGGAACTTGGAATATTGGTACCTTCACAAGTGAACTTAAGGAGGTGTTAGATATTATGATTAGAATATGGACCAATATAACGTGCCTACAAGAGACGAAGCAGGAAAAAAGTCGGATATAGAGTGGACCAATTACAAATTATGATAAGCTAGGAATGATAAAACTAGGCATGGCATTGACATAATGGGAAACAATGAATATAGCGAATGAGATAAAGTACGTATAAGTTCATACTATTAAGATGGTGCTTGGAGAAGAACCCTAAATATCATTTTAGGGTATGCACCCTGAGTGGAGTTAGGTTAACTAAAAGAGAAATTATGGGAGCAATTGGATGACATGATACAAATTAATCTATAGGGATGCAGATTTTTATACATGGGGAATGGGCAGTCTAAGCCTTCAAGTTAGACAAGAAGAAAATGGTGATATATGCCAGCATGGAGGATATGGTATGTAGAAGAAATGGAGGAAAGGATATTTTGGATTTTAGTATGGCTGATGATCTCAAGGTGGCCAACGTGCTTTTAAAGAATGTGGAGGAGCATTTTATCACATATAAGAGTGGTAGAGTGAAAATGCAGATTGATCATTTTATTATGAGGAACAGAGATCATTTGCATGCAGGGACAATAAAGAAGTTCCAGTATACAACTTATTTTGTTGGCTTTACATATGCGTCTTACAAAATTGAAAAGGAAGAGGTCAAGTACAATTGACCAATAACCAAATTGTGGACTTTAATGGTTGACAAGCAAAGTCCTCCTAGAGAGAAAATAAAAAAAGAAGGAACCTGTGACAGATGGGAGCAAAACAAATTTCCTTTTGTGCTTTATACAGGTCACTCGATACAATCCCAAAGAAATGCATGTTCAGATTGTGTTTGTACTACATATATCACAGTAGACAACATTAATACAGTTCCATGTACCTGCAAAAGCTGACGCCTGATGACAAGCCATTTTGATTTTCGTTCTGAAGATTGAGCATGCAAACAACCCAGCATAGATAGAAGCTTCATTGAAAATATTGCAAAAGTTTGTGTCATACTCCTGTACTATGTATACTGCATATTAGGTTGTTGTTTAGTAATTCTACCTCTGCCACTTTCCGTCTGTGCTCTGCCTTGATTCCAGTCCATGACCAAATTGCATCAAAAAGTTTCCCATGATTAATATGAATATCACATGAATCGGAATGCAAAAATTGCAGTAAGATATCCATAGTGACCTGCAAAGCATCACAATATAAATATCAGAGTGATTAAGTACTAAATCAGCAATAAATAGGAGGTACATAAATTGTCTTAAGTTCAGATAATAACTAAATTCATTTTCTCTTCTTGTCCCATCAAGCTCAACATGAAAAAGATTTGAAGCAAAAACTTCTAGGATCACTTAACCCTACGGAACTGAAACTCAGATTACAGGTCCAGTACCTTTCTCTTTTGCATTCTGGCATGCTTTTGAAAATCAGTGTTACAAAATAACGCCAAACCTTGTTCTCTCATCAATCACACATTATAGCAATGTAAACCATTATGTAAAGCTATTGGTCAATACAAAGCCATTGGCAACAATAACATCCTGTATTCTAGGCCTTTCTGAAACAGAAAATGGAAAAGGAGAGACAAAAAAGCTAGAACTTTTGCATGTGTTCATAGAATTTTATCCAACCTATTATCAACATATTTATAAGACAATTTGTCTCATGAAGACCAGAAACAAAAATCCATTTAACAACTTGGAGTAACCTTCCACAGATTGGCAGCTGCATTAACTTGGATTCTGCTTTTCTCAAAGTTGCCAGTGTGCATTATACGACACGAGAAAATTGAATTTGGCATTGGCAAACAATACTGAAGAAATAGACATGATGAGGAGAGAGAGGCAGTTTGAAAAAGAGAGGGGAGATACCAGATAATCAAATAACAATTATTTTCAATGGATTTTATTTGTAACATTTCTATATGGCCAAAAATAGCAAACAAAAGTGTGGCTCAGGCTCCATAAAATTTTTGACCTGTGTAATGCCTTTAAGCTAGCATAAAGAATGAAGAAGTAAAATCGGATATGAAATCTCAAGAATGTGCATCCAAGAAGACCAACTCCTGAGAGAAATCATCCCAGCTCATCAAATCCAGGAACATCTGAGATTATAAATCAAGTCCCAGAAAAGGAAGAGAAATGGAGACATCTAGAGTTAATTAAAATTTGAAACACATCGAACAAAATAATGGATGTTTTACATGTGGAGAAACAAGCCATCAATATGCAGAATGCCTCAAGAAGCAGAAAGAATGTGATAGAGATAAAGAACATGAGGATGGAATGGTTGAACAGGTGAGATGGAGAGACGGCTGGAAAATTGTCCACAAGTCGGCTAGAAATGCAGGAAGTCTAATGAACTAGGCTACAGTTTTCTATCTTTGCCCATTATTGAAATACATAAATGTTCAAAGAAACAGTATGGTGATATAGGATGTATTGCAGAGAGAAGCAAGACAATGAATTTTACATTCTACAGCATGGGGAGGGGGAAGCTGCTATTTACATCAGAATGCAGTTAGCTTTATTTGGAATAACCATCTTATTAAACCATACGGAATAGACCACATAATGATAGGAAGAATTAAATAACTACCAAAATGATACATAACAAAGAAACTGGTGTTCTCAAAAATTGGCATTTTTACATACCCCACTGCCAAAACACTGCAACACAGAGAGAGTGAAAAAATCAAAAGGGGCCAAAGTTTCTCCATGTTAAAGTCATTGCACATCAAAGATACCTCTGCCAGTACACTCCTTAGTCCTTATAGAAGTCTAATTGGATAGAGAACAAGATCAGTTCCTGTAAGTACTCCTTCACGTACAAGAAATTCTCACAAAAAAAAAAAAAAAACAAAAAAACATCTTGCAGTAGGTGAATAGCATGCCCAATGCTTTGTTTTTGGGCAAATGCCACGTCCTGTATTTAACCCTCACAACACAAACTTATTTGTAAATGCTAAATTAACCTAACCCAAGAGGGTAAATAAGTAAGCAAACTAAGAAAGTAATAACACGAGAGAATATTTCATGGATGTCTTGCCATGGCACCTTTATATATAGGCTTTGGCTTGCTGTGGATGGGGAGTGTGTGCAACCACAAACAGCTAGGATCACAAGACTAAAAGCTTCCACATAGGATAGAACTTTCTAGAATTGAAGGGAAAAGTGTGGGCCTTTCTAGAGAAGGGTGGATCCTCCTCGAGGGTAATAAAATATTCGATAATGCTCTAGAACATGTGGGACTTTCTAGGTAAGTGTGGATCTTTCTAGACTCAGGAGTGTTCAATATTCAAGGAAGCTCTAGGGTGTTCCAGAATGTTCTTCAAAGTTTTCCCCATGAGTGCCCGTAAACAGCATGGATAGTTCTCATTTCTGCAAGTTGTCACACTCTCAACTCATGCCAGCAACGCCCTTGTCACGCTTTCTTCCTTGAGCCGTGCTACGAGGACCTTGAATTGCCACAATGTTTTCTCAGCCTCCCAATAGGCTTCACTATCTAGTAGATCCCTCCATTTTATTATGTACTTGGCTTATACATGTATGCTACATCATCTCACTTCCGGATCTACTAAATAGCCTACACCTCTAGTTGATATTTGTTATTGCTCAATGTAATTCTCTCAGATGGGGTCTCCCATGTCTCCATGATATGGCATAAAATAACAAACGTGGGAGATGTCAAGTATCTTCAAATGGAGGGCAGCTTAACCTCATAAGATGTTGTGCCAACCAGATATATGATAAGACAAGTCCTATCGTTCCTTCTCACGAGGAACCTTATGCACTAACCATAGAGACTTGAAATGCTCGAAAGAAAATTGATCATCACCAAGTTCCTTGAACTCTGGGGCTCGCTTTTTCCAATCCACCCACTTCATCCTCTTTGCTGCATTTCCAAGTAGGCATGAGCCATTTCGTGCTACACTTTCCAGCATTTAGCAACCATGTAATCAACCACCAATGCATGAAACTATGTAGCTCATGGATATGTCTTTAAGCATCATTGGTTGTTGCCCCATTGCAAATTCGAAGGGGCAGTGGTTGTAGACTAACCCTGATTTAGGTTGTAGGAGACTTGTACCCCATCTAGCAGCCACACCAAATCCTTTTGGGAGAAAACTGGTAGAGAAGTTCACTTCAAACTCCAGGAGTTTAAAACTTCAATCCAAATGTGTAATGAACCGTGGATCTCGATCACTGAATACTTCTTGCAAGCCACAATACATCACCATGTTTCATCAAGATCCCCACTGCCTCATCAACGGGGCAATAACACATGGTGCCGCAATGAAGGTGGCATACTCAGAAAATCGATTGACTATCACCATTATAGAGCCACACACTTTCGACTATAGCACTACAACTCATTTTACTTTTCTGCTTTTGTTTGGACAAATTACAACTATTGAACTCTACCAAGGATTCTGCTATTGAAATAATCGTGATATAAGTCCTTAACATCCCTAACTATAATTCTACATTGCCCCAAGAACGTAGGCTATTCAAGAGCAGAAGAACTGATGTTTTCTGATGTAGAAGAAAGTTCTAGCACAAGGGTAGCGACTGACACATACACAAATCAGGTTGATAAGCTGAGCTTCCCCAATTTCTCCTTGATTGCAAGTTCCATATTTTCAAGATAGAATTGTTTCTTTAATTCTACCTCGAAATCTTACAACGTTGCTATGGTGGCGGGACTAACAAATAAGTGCTCCAATCAGAAGAATATTACTCACTATAGTCATACCCTAAGGAACCTAAACTATCTAATCTTAAATAACCAAGATCTTTAAGTTCCTTGGACACTGCTTTGGATCCATTTTAGCATAATTGATGTTCATGAATGTCAGGCCTTGAACTTGGTCCTGTGTCCGTGCTTTCACTTTGTATGCTTTCCATTGCACTTGATGTACATTTTGATCAATTATCAACATAAAAACCTAGGCCAAACTTGCATAAGATCACTAGTGCTTTAAACATGGTTTGGTGTTCAAAGTACCATAAAAATTGATATCATTGACCCATGGGATCAATACACCCCTTGGCACCCTAAAAACTGCCACAATAATGTAAGCTCAAGTCATTGCACAGATGAAACTTCCCTCTCCACAAGCCTCCAACATTCTTCTTATTTTTGTCTTCAAATAGACAATGTAATTTTGAGTATTGCAGATAACTTTTGACTTTCTACGATTGTTCATTAACCACTAAACATGTACATTAGACAACCAAAAATCTTTGTTACTTAAGAACAACCCCCAAAAAATTAGAAAATGGAAAAGAGAAAAACATTTAGAGAAAGCAAATGTTGCCAAACCTAATTTATCAATGCTTAGAAAGGAAACCAAAGAATAATTGAGACAATCAAAATATGGATGAAGCCAGGAACCTTGATGACCTCTGCCTCGATCAATGCTGATGCACCACCAATGATATCAAAATCTCCCTGCAAAACAGACCAATGTAAGAACTCTTCATTTATAATACATTTTGCAACAAGATGGGAAGCACATCTCCCCATAATGGATAACAACAAACACATTGAAACAATACCTGAAGGTAACGATTTGGAGGTGAATGGCCAATGGCTCTCCTGTAAACATATGATACCTCATATCTCTTGTAAGACGTTCGCTACAGATAAATAACAGAAGACATCCTAAGTTTTGAAGCATCATTATGCTGAGTTTTTTAGTCAATTGCAAATCAAAACTTAAAGACAACACTGCTAAATGGAAATGATAAATCCCAGCCATGCAATCTAACATCAATTTAGACTTTTGTGCTCCAAGAGAAGATAGAAAGGCTACAGGCATTGCTATGGCATGAACAGAGATGGTGCAAAAGGCACGAGTTTGCAGAGAAAAAGAATGTGGAAGCATGAGGAGTCAATTAGAATGGGTTTATTGCCATAGAGAGCATAACATGTCAACAATGAGTTTTATGATAGTGTTATCCCTATTATGGTTAATCTCAGACTTTGCACCAAATATACACAAAAGCATTCCCAAATATATATTGTGTATGTAGGATCACCAGAGATCCTCCACCTATTCCTCTCCCCATCCCTACTCCCCTCCCTGTCAATATCCTCATAAATACCATCTCCCTTTACCTCCCTCTCTCTCTTCTCTCTCCCAAACATCATTTAGTTAATCTCAAAAAACTAAAATGATACAGGAATAACCAGTATTCATAAAAGACTTTTTTTACCACCAAATTCCATTTAGGAAAAATAGCAATTGAAGCATGCAACTAAACAATATAAAGCAATTGCATCAAGATGACTAATGGCATGGCATAATAAGCAGAAACACCAACCAATGACTTGTGTTAGCAAACAAAAGTCGAGCTAGATTGAAGTTGTTTGATTTTGGAAATTTACAACAACGTATATTGCTGTATGATAAGAAGACTAAGAAATGATAGAGCTTGCTCTTCCTAGCTCAAATTATAGTGGGCATGGATATCTCCTTCTGCAAAAGAAAAGAATGACAGAGTCAACTAAATTTGGCTTCAAACCTTATTCCTAGAACTTCCATGAGATTCAACTCAAACTGATTTCCCCTGGATTCAAGGAGAAAAGTTTCCACTGGCTCTGTTTTGTCCGATGACTGATATGTGATTGTTTTGATCATTTTTTCTGCATAAAACTCACTATTGGCGAGTAGAAGTTCATTGAGTACCTCCACATATCTTGGACTAGTGAAAACTAATCACGCGCATGATAATAGTCCATGATAATAGTCATTCTCCTCATACTGCTAATTTAAGAGAAAGCAATATGCTTTAATAGTGAAATTGAACCAGCAGCAAAAACGAGTAGGATGAGAGAGGCTAGCTCTCATGGTCTACATCCTATATGCTTTTAGAAAAAGTCCAAGGAATACAAAAGCACCTGATTATCAAGAAGCAGAAACAAGATACAGGATTGTGATTCCTAATGAAACCTCTCTATGAAAATTAAAAGTTTTCTGGGTTCCATATACCACAAATCTGGTAACTATGATACGGGCATCCACACCAACCAATGAGAATTCAAGAATCGTCAGTAAGTTGCTTATCGAATCTATACAGTATACAGCTTACTATTTGCTCAAGTCCCCCTTATTCTGAGGCTAATTAAGGAAGATAGTAACCATACTTAATCTATTGTGAAATAGCACTAAAGTCTATGCACCATCAACAAAGTTCAAGTCACAAAGCATGGAAATTGGACAACAAGAACTCCTTTTGCAAAAGTGACCATTCTAAAGAGTGTCAAATATGGAATAAAATATTGATGGATATGCAAATATCTACAGGTATATTGACCACCCTGTCATTATGAGAAGGAACATGTCATCCATTGGATCAACCCATGTCATTATGAGGCCATCATATTTCACAACTACATTGAGAAGGAACATGTACATCATTTCCTACATGTGCTTCATCCATTCCATGATTAGATCATAGTAGACCTTATGATCAGAGAACACTGCCTTAAAACAAGTTATGATCGAGTGCAACAAAATGAGACCTGAAAAAAGAACACAATGTTCACATTGTACAAGTCCACAACTATTTTTTCATAGCATCTATAACTCTGCATTGGGATCTAAAACCAGGATAGAATCAGTAAGGAAATTATAGCACTAAAGACTTAGTGATGATTGCAACAAAGGCTGACACAGTAAGGAGACAGAGAAACTTCACAGTGCTCTAAGCTTTTCAAATACAATTTTTTTAAAAAATGGTTGATCAAAGTACGATTGGTTTGACCTGAAAAAGGTTAAAAGGGATACTTATTATGAGACAAAGAGTACATCATTAGAAAAAAAAAAATATTTTTAACAATAAGAAAATAACTAGCTCAAAAAAATGAAGATATAAAAAAATATACAATATTACTGTCACGCTAGTCTTAATTATGAGTAATCCAATTTAATCATGTGTATATTCACATTCAAGTGTTCAAGGTTAGCTTGCTAGGTGAAAATTTAAGGGAACTTTAGTTTTTAGTACGATGCCAGAAGGTATTGGAGGGTTTTTTTATTGCTATGAGCCACTTCAGATTTTCACTTAATGTTAGCTAGATTTTTAATTTGAACAATAAGTGTTATTTCTGTTGTTTCCATTTTCATTCTATTATTGGCTCAAATTTTTACCGAATGAAAATGACATTTGAGGTGTCATTCAAACAAAGGGACATCGAGCTCTCCTTCAAGCTCTGTTTAAAGTAGGATTCTACTTCTCTCAACCAAATTGTTGGATTAAATTTTTTATGTATTGGATTTAATATTCAATAGATATGAAATTTATTTTTTTAAAAAATTAAAATATAATTACATTCAATATTTTTATTTTTGAATCTTAATCATTAGATTTTGATCTAATAGCCAAATTCTATAAAGCAAAATCCCTAATCTCCTGTTTGAGGACACGTTCAAACGGTAGCTTGTTTTAGAAATGCATGCTAAGTTTTTTTTTTTTTTTTTTTTTGATTTTGCCACCAAATTAAGAGAAATGGTCTGATGTTAAGCCATTTAAAGTGAGAGT
>JAOVVI020017742.1:0-10530 GCA_028571085.2 Nepenthes alata | reverse complement strand
GGGGTTGTTCTGGATAATATTGCCAGACAACAGTCAATGGGGCCCAAATCGCTTTTCCACCACTCCTATCACGTGAGATGCATTTGAAATTGGCATGACGTTCGCGTTGAAATATGGACCCCATGAAGAGCACGGCAATGATTAAAAACACCAAAACGTGGGATCCACCAACCAACCGATTTATTATGCAACTTACTTTATACATATAATAACACATTAGAATATAAATAAATATTAATTAATTCATTCATTAATAAAAAAATCCATAAATGCATAGAAGAAATTATAGATGGTTTACAAATAAATTGATTAATTATCATTACTCATTTAAAAAAAATGCTACATATATCTTATTAAATTATTTATTTTTTATCCAACTTTATAATTTTCATAATAAATTTATGTACACAAAATTCAACAAATGTAAAATAACATTTATATCATAATGTAAAAAAAGAATTTCTGACCTCAATTTAAAAATATATATATAGTTTTGACATAATTTCCAACTTAAAATTAAAGTAAAAATTACAATCTTCATACTTCAACAATCCCTAAAATATTATTTTTAATATATTAAATTAGATTAAATTTTCTTCTCCGCACGCAGACGCTATGAAACCTTCAATAGCTGATGGAACGCCTCCTGAGGTATGTCCACAGAGCCAACACGTTTCATTCGCTTCTTTCCTTCCTTCTGCTTCTCCAACAGCTTCTTCTTCCGCGTAACATCTCCGCCATAGCATTTTGCAAGAACATTCTTTCTCATTGCAGAAATCCTGAAGAAAGAGATAGCTTCTCTCTCCATTATTGGTTTCAATGAAGAAAATAGAGGTGTCTGACAAGAGTTCAGTGACTTACGTCTCCCTCGCGATAATCTTTGATCCGATGGCAGCCTGAAGAGTTATTTCAAACATTTGCCTGTTCAACAGCGAGTATGAACTTTCACTCCACTATTTTTATTTTTCTTTTTTTCTTTTTTATGATTTGACGATTTGAATTTGTATAAGCAAACCTGTCTATGACTTGCTTCAGCTTGCCTACCAGTTCTCGACCGACACGCTGTGCCTTCAAATTATGTACAATGGTCGCCATTGCATCTACTGGCTGTCCATTCAAGAGTATATCCAACTTAACTAGATCTGAGGCTTGATACCTGTTTAACCACAAATCACAGAAGTTCTATCCCTCATCTCATAAAAAGATATACTATGACAGTATTTTTTAAAGGTCCAATGCAGCAATGGCAATAATTAAAGTACGCGCTCATAACCAGCTCAATTGCGTGAGAGAAGATCGAGACTACTAATTGATTCACAGTGAGTTGTGACTTCCCATTATTCCCAATTTCTTCATTATTAACACACAAAAATAAATGCTGATAAGCTAAAAGGGAAATATTGCCTACTGAGCATGTGCACATGAAGTTCAGATCTCTGGGTGAATTACGAATCAAATGCATCCTCCCAAACTCGGCTTTTAACTTTAAGGGCACATTACATATCAATCCCTTGACAATTAACTAATTACACTGAAAGAAATGCAGCATAGTTTCGTGGTTAGTGTTACGAGCATAATTCTTTCGACACAGATTGGCCAATTTCACATTAATTCTGCCACACACGTCAGAAGAAACGTGGAAACACGTGGTTTAGTTAGAGAACGATGATGCTTCTAACAGCCTGCTAAAATATTAAAAAACCTCGTTGAAGGGAATGCCCGATAGTTAGAAAGAGACTATTAGGAAACCTTTGGAGGATACAGACGAGGGATTGTAATAGAAATGTGCTGGAATTGAAATACCTTTTAAGTGACTTTTTCTCGGGATATCTCTTCCCTTCGTAAGGGAATTCTATCTTTTAACTCCCCTACAGTTATCATCTTCACTTTCTTCCATTCTTCTCTTTTCCAAACTGATTCTTACATGGTATTCGTCATGGAGATATCGATATCAGTCGTAGTCATATCAGTATCGAATATATCAGACAATACATATCAATATTAGACAATAAAGATAATACATATCGGTATCGGATACATTGGAAGGAAAATAATCTTTAAAATTCGTAAACTGAGAGAGCCCTATCTATCGATATATTGTGATATTGTTGATGTATCGAAAAATATCGGTATCGAGGAGCCTCTAATACCGATATATATATCGGCCGATATTTGCATAAATTATCTTAATCAGTCAATTTGAACAATGATTAAGTTAAGTACCACAAACTAATCAAAATATAATTAAAATTGTAATCAATCATATTGAACAATCAAGCTTTAAGAGAAGCATAATTCATGAAAAAATGGAAAGATAGCCAAAAAAATAAAAACCTAAGAAAAATATTAGTTCACTGAATTACCATTGAAAAAATTATGGAAAATTTTTAAAACCATCAATCACTCATGCATACTGCAGTCTATGATTCTATCATCATGGAAGCAGTTGAAGCCTTGGCTATCATAAAGACAAGGTAGGGAAGATAAAAAATAGGAGAAGTAGAGGAAGGGGCCAAATAGAGCAAACGTGGAAAGAGAATAGTGCGTTAGGAATCCTCTTCCTTCTGGCATATACGCAGCAAGCATGGAGAGGGAGGTCTAAAATGACAAGTAATTAAGTTTTATTTATAATGATTCACATCTTTTAATTATTCTTAATGGACATTGTATCATTATGTCTGAAGCTGAATCTTATTATGGCAAATCCACAGTGACAGGGAGGTCATGAGTCTAACCTAAAAATAGCCTATCTGTAATATGTGAGAAAGATTAAGTATATAAGACCTTACTCAGGCCTTGATATGGGAGCCTCGCTCACTAAGCTACTATTTAACGTATGATTATATTTGAGATAAATGGATTTTTAGTCTTCAATAACCAAAACAATCCCATTCTCAAAAGGCATATCTGAGTTTTTTTAAACTTCCATCCATCTCCATCTATGGTGTCACCACAAAATTAAAAGTCAAGAGGTATACAAAAGTAATTCTCTAAATGTCAACGTATCAATGTGTAATTCACCACAGAATTGTTTAAATCAGTAACTTTTGGCTATGCAACAATTGTGCATGCTTTTATGTGTATGCATGCAAGAGGGAAGAGGAGGGATCCAAACTTACTCCGAGCCCTCGTAGTCAAATGAAGCATATCCTGAAGTTATACTTTTCAATTCGTCGTAAAAGTCAACAACGATTTCCCTTAAAGGTAACTGATATTTCAAGAAGGCCCTTTGACTGCATCATGAAACTAAGAAATCAGCATCCAAACAGAAATCAACATTACGGAAGGGTGAAGACAGAAGACAGATAAGAACAGAAGTAAATAGCAGTACATATTGTCAGGATACTAATGTATATTTGCAGTACCAAAGAATCATTGACGCTTGAAGTACAGGAAACATGCAGCTTGTCAGCGCCGGCAAAATATTACATCACAAATAATCAAAGGATCCAATCAAGGCCTATTTAACTGGGACCATATGCCCCATTACTTTGAGTATTTGATATATCAAGCATGATGAGCAATAGATTAGCCTCTAAAAAATGAAACTGAATTTAATTTTCTGAACACCAGATGTTACCTATCTATAAGAGAGTACTCTAACTGCTCACCCCTCCGCTCGGAACAAAGTGTCATAACAGGGCCTACATACCTTCAAGTAGAGGTCAATTATGTGAATAAAAGATTGCTTTTCCAAGTGATAAATGACAGACTGATGAATTGTAACGAGAATCTGAGAGCTTACTCACTAGGAATGATAATAGTTGCTACGACTGTTGGCTCCCAACATGCTGTCACTCGTTTTTTGGGATTCGATGGCAGCTGCGCAGGATTTTGAACTTGTACCTTGCTGAAGCAAATGACCAAATATAGCAAAATGAGATTTCTTATTCGTAGAGGGTGTTCGGGGATTTGGCTCAGGCCATCAATGAAAATATCGGCCGATACGATACATATTAGTTAATATATATCGGTATCGAGGCCACCCAATACCAATGTTCCAAATACTGGGACCATATCGCGATGTGTTTTAGTATCGGCCAATATAACCAATATATCAACTAATATTTGGCTGATACAACTCTATCAACATACAATTTTCAGAATTTTTTTTTTCTAATATATTTGATATTAATACGTTTTGTCCGATACTAAATGATCGCAATTGACACCAATGCTGAAATTTTCATCCATGGTTCAGACACTTTTTGCAAAATACACAAGCACTGCTAGACATTAAGGCCACCAACCTTCCATCAGAATATTCAAATATATAAGGCACAGTTGGAACAGTAGAAATCACACGGGTCCCATATTCCTGCCACCCATTACAAGCATGGACAATAAGACTTCAGAGGACCCAATATCTGCAGCTAATGAATAGTAAAAACATAAGGTGGTATCATATACATTACAAACTAAAATTTACAGCCATCAATATTCTTATGCTGACTCTTGGAGAGTAAACAAGCCGACCATGCTAAGTCCTAGCCTACTTGACCTTGGATCAATACCTTTGACACTCCTACTCAAGCTCCATGTAAAACTTGTTGCAATGATAAGATGCTTAGTTCCTACTGGGCTTGACAGTCTACAAATGGTTATCTGTTTCAATAATATGATAAGGCCACCCAGACGGACCAACAGCTCACAGACAATCCTCTAGTAAGTTAAAAGTAGGGACTTTTCTCTCTTTACTGAGAGATGCGGCTCCTCATACTTCACTGTTCCTTTCACTGTCATGTCTAAAAGGCCTAAAATTCCTGAGTCCTCTCTCCCATCTCCTCTAACTTCCATATTTTCTCGTCTTCAGGTCTCTCATAAGATGAAGCCCAATTTCAGCATGCCTAGAAACATTTAGCAATACAGCTATTTTTTCCCACAGTCCCACTCAATTTTCTCAAAGTGTTCAATTTATTACTCTCTGACAAAATCAGCACTTTGTTTTCTGGTTAATTTCAAATCAGAGATCAAATGTACGATGAATCCTAAGTTCAGCAGGTCTTAAACAAATATACAGCTATATTGAACCTGACTTAATGTTCTCATTGTGTTCGATTTGATATATTCTCTTGGAAAATTAGCATTACCTTTTCCAATGAGATATTGAATTGTAGTTCAAAAGTTTGTTGAAGAAGGCAGCTTCGATTGATGAAGGCTGTATGTACAACTTTACCTCATAGATGTTTTTACAAATCTTTAAGACAAGACCCATGTGCGGAACTCAGGTTGTGCAGCCCATTGCCTATCGAGCTCTGTACACGTGCAATTCACAAAAACACCCAACAAAAGCTTTGCTTAACTAATCAACCCTTATAACAGTTGCATTAACCCGACATACAAAATCCCCATGCCACAAACATTACTTGAATTAGTGATGAATAGCCAATCTCCTTTACCGACATCCTTAAAAACATCCTTCCGTTAAACAATCTATTACTTCTGAGCACTAATTTTCTACAGGGTAAATCTAATTATGAGTGTAATCCATAAGTATTAAGAGTGGCGCATGTGTGCCCTCACAGGGTCGAAGACAATGTTTTTCAAGATGGTACATTATGGGAGCATGATGGGTACATGTGCTTAAAATAGACAAGAAGTTGTGCTTGATGCAAGCATAAATGGCACAAATGCTTATAATAGGTAGAAAGTTGCATCTGATGCAAGTATGAAGGGACATGAGGATAGAATAGACAGAAACTATTCACCTGATGCAAGCATGATGGCGCACATGCACAATTCAAGCAAAAAGTTGTGTCTAATACACAACTGGAACACGTGTGCTAGTCATGTTATAACAGCAGGATGCCTTAGTTGACGCTCATTTGGCTGAGATTTATGAGAGAGAGAGACAGTGAAGAGGAGGCGAAAAAAATGGGGCATTTGGAGGAAAATCTGGGGATTTTTTGAAATACAAGTTCATTCTTGTTCCTTCTTTCATGTTCCACTCAAATTTTAGATCTTACCCCCTTCCACTTTGATGAGATTATGAATTTCTGTATTCATAACCTCCATGCGTATGTTCATTTGTGTTCCTCCTTGGGATATGTTTGCATGCATGGACAAATATGCCCTCAATTACTGATTTTGTATGATTATTCCCAAAATTCTGAAATCTGAGTTGTGGGATCCTTTTGCATGTATGATTTTTGTTGAGATTATGATAAATACCTACACTTACGTATGCCAGATGCTTATTTGTTTCCAAATTATTAGAAAATATACATTTTGTGAAGATTTTGTTTTGGCAGAATTATTGTAAGGTAATAGACAGTAAATATAGATCTTGACATGTCCACTATATTATTTGCATGTAAACATTCGGGAAGGCCCGTCCATGGGTTATAATAATACCTTATGGATTTGTCTATAAGATTACAATATATAGACATATTGAGCTTTGATTTCGACCTTGCCAGTGAGGAATATCATTGGACCTTAGTTCTAAATTCTCCGCAATTTTTGCATATCTTATTTGTTCGCCATTTTGTATGATTGTGATGAATCATTTGTTACCATATTTCTTACATCTTGCTCAGCTTTGGGTCACGATTGCAAACTCACTACCTTTTAGATTAGTAGGCTTGGCATCGAACAACAGTAGATGATAGGATGACTTTTCCGAGGGCACTGATTGAAAAATTAATTTTGGAAGTTCTGAAATATGATTTTGATGTTTTCTTATGTTAATTTGCGATGCAGTTTGACATATGACAAGTGGGTTGTAATTCAAATATCTTATGGTTTATGATTTGCATTTGCTAAGGAAATTCATCATGTTGTAGAGGTAGGTGGTCAACTTGGTAATTGTTGACCTTAACCTAAGTCGTGTTTTTTGAATATATATATATATATATATTGTGCAGCACCACTTGCCCAGTATTGGAGACTTTTGTTTAATGATGCAGCCAGGAAGACACAATCCCGTGAAATAATAGCAACCCTTCAATACTCATGGAATCCACTTCAGATTGCAACAAAGTACCAACCCATCACTTTACAGTGAAGTCTAGAAAAAGTTCATTCCACTTTCTCCTTAGCAAAAACAACTAAGAAATCCAGTCCTTCAAATATAAGAAGGAAAAATGCCCCTTGATGCTTGAATAATTTCTCCCCACGCCATTTGAATGATTCAGTATCCAGTGAAAATGCCACATGGATGAACTGATTCCTCCAATCTCAACAAACCCCCAAAGATGCACGAATGATCAAACCTAATCTATCATTGTAGCTAAATGAGATGAGAAAGCATAGCTCTCTTTCAAAATGCCACTGTTCATGCAGTGTCAAGCCTAAATATTGACTACCCCCACACTTCCTCTTCACATGTGGAAAATAGTTGAAGACACGGAAAGTAACTTAAAGTGAACAAAACTAAGCCCTTCCAATTAATTTCAACTACATGACTCTTCACTGTCAGTCAACTTTGTTGTATACTATTTCATCTCATAGCATCAAATAAGGAAATCATACTTGACGGTTTGTTTCAAAAACTTTTCTTCTGTCATCCTCCGCCCCTTTCATAATGAATTTCTTCCAAACCATGACATTTGAACTAGATGGCCGTCACCTCAAATAACTAAATCACCACAAACATGACTCATGCATCTTTGATTCTATTAGTACCACCCCAACTTTCTTCTAAATCATATCATTGTGCATCCTCTCTCTCCTATGACCATACATCCATCTTAATATCACCATCTCTTCCATTTCAATTTTTTAACCATGGTACTTAATAGACCAATAGTCAACAACACACAACATGGATGAGAGAAAAGACACTTCATAGTATTTAGTTATTTACTTGTAAGTTTGAATGTTATTCTACCGTCACAAGACCCTCAGAGCACATCCTACTTCATCTAACCCGGATAAATTCAATATGTAATGTCCTCACAAATCCTCCCAATGCAGACCATCAACCAAACATATTCCAAATAGCTCTCTTTAGAAGGCTTTCTACCCCAATCCCTTACCTCTGCCACCATTTGTGTCCTTATCTGGAACTTGCATTCCATGCATTCATTTTGCATTTATACTAATACCTTGCTAGGCATCTGGTTAAGCACAGCAGACGGCCATCCCAACACATAATGTTTCCACATTGTAAGGGTCGTGGAGGGTCAAATATAAGCAATCTAACCAACTGCATTGAGATGACACTATATTTAAACATGTGATGTCTAGGTCATAATAGAGCAAACTTACCACTGTGTCAATGGTCACCCTCATCATTATTCATCTAACAATGGGAAAAAAAGATTCCTCTTTTTTCATTTTTTGAGTAACAAACATCAGCACTGGTCCATTTGAGGTGCATTTAAGGTGAAAAATCACTAATTTGAAGTTGGGGAAGTTGGCAAAATGTTCCTCTCCCATGACAGACAGGAGCAGGTAAACCTCCAAAAATGTGTATAAGTTGTGACCACAGAGATTGATTTTCTATTGCTCAGGATGTCACTTTCAGAAAACAACCAAAGGAAGAAAATGAAATGAGGTGCAAGCTTTCTCCAGTATTAGAGATTTCTAATCCTATAAGTAACTTCCATGGTTAAGTCCTTTACTTGGGCAACAGCTTCTAGAAAGATCGTGGCAATCAATTTTGCAGAGAGAAGCATGCCTGTGGATGACAGAACAGCAAATCCTTGAGTATTTACTTGTGGAAATGTCTTAGTTAAAAGATGTGCTTGTTAATGTACATATTGTTCACAGGAAAAATGATAATAAGAAGTTCAAGCAAGGGAAGTAGCTATAGATTTTTCCGGGGACAAACCAATTTTCAGAGAAAAAATATACTTTTTAGTGCATTATACCCATGTGGAGTCCACTAAGGAAATAGGCCAGCCTTGACATTTTTTTAAAATTTCATTTATAGCGAATTTAGTGCCACGACCATATAGCTGTTTTGGAGCTTCTCTTTCTTTTTTTTTTTAAGAAATGGAAGGTGTGGGCTTTGGGCACACACTGCCGAATCACTTTGAGCAGGGGTGACACCACCACAGTGTCTTGTCAATGATACAATACGTTGAAAATATATTGAAAAAATATTATAATACCACATCAAAGCAGTTGTTCAAGAATCACAAAAGCTTGCAAAATGAATGCATATGAGAGAGTAATGATGGGTACAATTAGGAGACTGCTTAAGAAAAGCAACTGCCATGGAAATTTAGCTAAGGCTAGCAAGAAATATCATTGGTAGAGAAAAAGATGCTAGAACTGTATTATTTTTGTTTACAAGGATAATAATCAGCAAAGGGGAAAAGATAAGACTCGAACCCACAGCCAAACACAGATCTACAAGGATCAAGCGTTGACTATGCTATGTTACGCCTCAACTGTATTTTCACCACTATGGAATGAATGAAAATAGCCAGAAATAACACCTGTTCAAGACGTTGATGGAAAACATCCAGGTGAAGTAAACCCAAGAAACCACACCTGTAAGACAGCAAATATAATACGGCATCAGACCAAAATATCTCATTTGCTGACAAATGCTCACACAAGAAAACTCCTGGCAGGTAGTAAGACACGCCTGAAACCCAGACCAAGTGCGGTGCTCGTCTCTTTTGTAACTGCGACACTGGCATCATTGCATGTCAGTCTCTCTATTGCATGATTAAGAGTGTCAAAATCAGATCCATCAGCTGGATATAGACCAGAAAACACCATATGTTTTGCAGGCTTAAAACCTGAAATTTTAGAGAGTAAAACAGAGTAAGAAAAAAGTATAATTTCATAATGGATACGTCAGCTGAAAAGCTCAGGACTGAACTTACCTTTATCAGTGAGGATGTCAAGCTAAACATCCCCCCCCCCCCACAAAAAAAAAAACTAAAATAGATATATTGAGAGAAGGAAGACACCATAAGAATACGTCACGATCCCAACATGAATAAATCCAAATATAATTTTTCCTAAATGATTAAAACTCAAATAACCCAAACATATGATCAGACTTAATAAACCAAATCCAAAACAACATAAAATCTATAATAATTGACAGAGGATACAGGACTTGATCGAACCGAACACTATCTGGTCTCCACACAAATTATAACAATATGCTCAAACCCAAATATCCGCAAAGAAAAGTATCTAACAAATATTCAACCCATCAAGCAATACAATCTGCATTAAAATCCAACTAATACAATACTTCCATATCATACAAACTGAAATAAACTAAAATATACAAAATATCCCAACACAAGCCTCAAATATAATTCCAATATACAATATCCAAATACAAAATAAATAAACAAAATTTTCAAATATTTTCCGTCTGAATATTAAAAATCTCTTCCATCTGAATTTTAAAAATAATTCATAGCCCTTTAATCTAATAGGGGTTAGAAAATCACAACAAAGCATGAGGCTAAATATCAATAAAAATATATATACGATATATAAATCATATACATAAAATATATAGAAAGATTAAAAATTGTAAACATCTTAAAATCCAATATGTCCAATGTTCCAAATGTATAATCCAAATTATGATATCGTATGAAAATTCGT
>JAOVVI020017740.1:0-10531 GCA_028571085.2 Nepenthes alata | reverse complement strand
TGGTTCAGGATTGTATTTTTGGGTTTACATCTAGTTGCAAGGGAGACTCTGTCGAAATTGCTGCAGAAGTCTTGCCTCATGTTTAAACCATTAATTGGGTTTCTATTTGACGGAAGCTTTTAAGTGACAAAAAAAAAAAAAACCCGTTCCGTCACAGTTAGTGTCCCGCTCTTGCCGGTCTCTCATCACTCACAACGGCACCCACATCGCTTGTCGTGCTCCAATAGCTCTTTGCTGTGCCGAACAATGCTCCTAGGAAAGCCCTTGTCACACCGATGTTTCACCCAACAACGCTGGTGCCGCGCTCAACAGTGCTAGTGTCGTGCCCTTGCCATTCCCTTGTCACTCTTAGCTACTCCCATGACACTTGTTGTGCTCCAACATCTCCCTTGTCGCCCCCAGCAGTGCTCCTAGGAATTCCCTTTTCGCATTCGTGTCGCACCCAGAAGCTCCCTTGTCAAGCCAAGCAGCACTGGTGTCACTCCTGTGTCGGTCCCTTGTCGCTCCCAGCAGTGCTTGCATCGATTTTCTTACCCCAGTAGCTCCCTTTTTGCACCTAGCAGTGCTGATGTCGCTCCCCTGGAATGCCTTTGTAATGCCCATTAGCTCCCCTGCCCACCCATGTAGTGCCCTTATTGGGCCTAGCATGTCCCTATTGTGCCCATGTTGTCCACAGTAGCACCCGAGTAAGACCAGTACCACCCGTGTGGCACTCTTGTTGCACCCAGCAGCTTCCTTGCCGAGGCCTACAATGTCATTGTCGCACCTTACAACACCCATGTCTCACCCAAGGCGTGCTCCAACAATGCCCTTGTCGCCCACGTGTTATGCCCGGCTGTTCTTGGGTCGCTCCCCAGCACTGTCCGTGTTGCGCCGAGTAGCTCTCTAGCGTGCCCCAGCAATGCCCTTGTCAAGGACCATGCCGTTTGACCGAGATTCATTGGGGCTGGGTTTGGAGCAGGAATCAGAGCCATATGAGATTGCTCCATCGATTCTATTATATGAGCCATCCTTCCTAGCAAGTTCAAATACTTACCCTCTCATTCTTGAGGGGCACTAGTAGTACCAGCTTGGGTATTTCTTCTTCTACTTGCCATGCAATTATCCTATAACCAAAAATATCACAATATCAATTAATCTGGAATATTAAGATTAGATGGAGGGGTTAACAATTATTCAATGCATTTCAAGATTAAACCTAGGGGTCAACACCTAAACATTCTTTCTAATCCTAACTACCCTTATCCTACTTCTACCTGGACTAAACCTAAGCTTCTACTTTAAGATCGATAAACCCTAAGGCATCTTTTTTCTCTAATACCATTGGTGATAGAATGTGTCATAATCCTCTAATAACCTATGTTAATAATCATATATAAACAAATTAGAACAATACACTATAATTTATAAATATAGTAATTTATGTAGAAAATTTGGCAAAGTATTCCCTGAATTCAGTCAATAACCAAACATATAACCTGAATAATAAACTCTGTACAAGACATGAATAGATGACTTAAAAATTTAATCACAACACATACACATGATCAAAATTAAATGCCATTACATCCATAGTTCCAACACCATAATCTCAACTACTATATTGGATCTAATAAGCGATGCCATCTAGAAACCTGTACAAATCAAAAATAAGACCTGCAGAAGCATAACAATATCCATAGATAACCTGTGGAAGCATACTATGCCATAATAATATACAACATTTAACTTACATCAGTTATTTACATTCATATCACATCAAACACATCCAAATTCCAAGTCTCGATGTCCAGCAATCTTCTTTTTAGCTATTCCCTATCCTTATCTTCCTCATCAGGCATCAACTCATTGATTTCATCTGTAAGGGTAGACAAAAACAGCAAGAAGTGAGCCAATTGGTCTACAAGATATTATAATAACAATGACATATAAATTTTTCTTATAAAACACACACATATATATAAAGAAATACATTGGAAGAATTAGGAGCCAAATATGTATATGGATAATGTAGAAGCATGAAACGATGCTTAAACATAAACAAGTGGACAAAAATCTTATTTTTTTGTTATTTTATTTTCTCATTCAATTATTTCTTCCACTTATCTTAATCAGAAAACATACTGAAAATCATGGAATAACAAAAAACTTACTCGTCATTTTGGATAAATTTTATTATCTCGATGGACCAGAGCAAGTAGGTCCTACAAGCTAATGGAGCAAATAATTGAGGATAAATTATATTCACTCCACACAATCAAATGCCATGGGTTCTTCCTTATTTAGATCCTGAAAATAGGATGGTGATGAGTGCTTCCTCATTTATATCCCAAAGACTAGATGACCATGAGTTCTTAGTTCTTGTCCTCCTTGGTAAAGCCCCGAGTATGGCAGTCCACATGTCACTCTATGGACAGACTTATCCTCGATTACTACTATAACATCCTAAAGCATGCTAGAGAACATTACCCACTGAATAACAATCATTGGTCTAATTTTTTTTTACTGATTTTAGATTAACTTAGGGAACTCTAATTCTTGTTTCTTAGCCTTAGTTCTCATTCTTTAAGAAACACTTCAACTTCACATAACTAAGTCTTCAGATAGCCTTAGAGTTCTAAGTAATTTTAAATAGCATATCTTTTAACAAAATTTCAAATAAAATCATCCGGTAAGCTTAAATAATTCATAGTATAATATTTTCACTACATAACTCAAGAATTTACCAAATCATACCTACATTTTTTAGCCTAGGCTTGGGAGAAATGTCTGAAACAAAATTAAGACATGAAACACAAGTTAAATAATGAAATTGAACACATAAATCATAATATCTATACTTAAACATGTAATTTATTCATAAAATTATAGGAGAACTAGAAAATATATAGTATTATATTACAAATCTTAGAGGCAAGGGTATTAGAGCAATAATACACAAAAGTGGATAACAAAAAGCAACACTAAGGGAAGATAGAGCTTGTGGCACACTTGCCTTAACCTGATTTACTGTTTTCCTTACTCTAATTGGGTTAAAAATTACTTGAAATTCCTTCTCTTCCCCTTATTCCCTCTCCTTTCTCTCCTCTACTTCTGCTCATCGTGCCCTACTTTGTACCCTTTCCTCTATTTAAAATGCGAAATAGTAAGATGGTGGGGGAAAACTATCTGATTGGTGCTCGATCGTCAGTCGGATGAGCCTCGGGCACACCCTCCCTAGAAATCGTGCTCGAGGGCACTTCGGACGTGACCCCTTCTTGAATTGGTGCCTCCAAATTCACTCAAGCCTCCAAATTCACTCAAGCCTCCATCAAGTGTGGCCCTCATTTCCTTCAATTACAATCCAAATCTCCATTTTTTTATGTCCATTCATCCTAAACGTAATTATATTAACTTTATTATTAGAATTTACTAGGTCTTTGAAACCCGTACCATACTCTTATCGTGCCTAGCAGTACTGGTGTTGTGCCCTAAGAATACCCTTATCGTGCCAGTGTCACACCCCAAGAATGCCCATGTCGTGTCGATGTCCCGCCCAGCAGCTCCCTTGTCGCTACCAGTGGCATCCGTGTCGCTTGTCGAGCTCTGGCCACACCCTTGTTGTGCCTAGCGGTGGTAGTGTCATATTGGTGTCACGCCCCAGGAACACTCTTGTTGCACCGGTGTCGCACTTAGCATCTCCGTTGTTGCTCTTAGCAGTGCTTGTGTCGATTATCGTGCTCCACTAGCTCCCTTATCGTGCGCAGCAGTGCTGGTGTCACACTGGTGTCATGCCCTAGGAATGCCCCTATTGCACCAGTGTCACGTCCAATAGCTCCCTTGTCGCACCCAACAGTGCTTGTGTCATGCTCGTGCAGGTCCCTTGTCACTCCCAGTAGTGCCCGCATTGCTTGTAGTGCTCCAACAGCTCCCTTGTCACGCACAGCAGTGCTGATGTCGCACCCCAAGAACACCCTTGTTGCGCCAGTGTTGCACCCAATAGTTCCCTTGTCATGCCTAGTAGCATTGGTGTCGCACTCATGCCGGTCCCTCGCCTCTCCCATGGCGCCCGCATTACTTGTCGTGCTCTAGCAGCTGCCTTGTCATGCCCAACGGGGCCCCCAGGAATGCCCTTGTTGCACTTGTGTCATGGCTAATAGATGGCTTGTCCCGTCTAGCAGTGTGGTGTCTCACCCGTGCCGATCCCTTGTCACTCCCTTCGCAGCCACATCGCTGCCTCTGTGATGAGAGCAAGTGGCCCCATGCCAGTTGGCGTATGGACTGGGAATGACTCCCTCAGGGGCCATCCCTGGGAGTTGAACAGGTAACTCAGAACTAGTATGGACAAGGGAAATCCGGCTGTTTAATTAAAAGAAAGCATTGCAATGGTCCCTAAGGATGCTAACGTAATGTGATTTCCGCCTAGTGCTCTAAATGTCAAAGTGAAGAAATTCAACCATGTGTGGGTAAACAGCGGGCGTAATTATTGGGGACGACACAGGCATTGTACGGACACACTAGGCACAACAAGGGCACTGCTGCATTGGGTAGGAGAGCTGCTGGGCATGATATGGGCACTCCTGAGGAACGACCGAGGCGCTATTGGGCGTGACAACGATGCTGCTAGGGCACAACACCCGTGCGACACCAGCACTATTGGGAATAATGAGGGAGCGACTGGAGCTTGAAATGTGACTCGGACATTTCTTGGGGCGAAAAGGGACCGGTATGGGCACGACACCAGTGCTTCTAGGTGTAATAAGGGAGCTACTGGGTGTGACACCAGCGAGACAAGGGCATTCCTAGGAGCAATTTTTGGTGTGACAAGGGAGGTGCTGGAGCACAACAAGTGACGCAAGCGCTAGTGGGAGTGATAAGGGACCGGCATGGGTTCAACACCAGCGCTGCTAGGCATGACAAGAGAGCTGCTAGTCATGACACTAGTGAGAGAAGGGTGTTCCTCGATGTACTGCTGGGCGCGACAAGGGAGCTGCTGGAGCATGACAAGTGATGTAGGCGCCGTTGGGAGAGACAAGGGGCTGGCGTGGGCACAACACCAACGTTGCTGGGCACGACAAGGGAGCTGCTGGGCTCGACACAAATGTGATAAAGGTATTCCTGGGGCATTACTGTAGCACTGCTGGGCACGACTAGGGAGCTACTGGAGTAGGAAAAGTTAAGCAGGAACTATTGGGAGCGACAAGGGACCGGCACTGGTGCGATACTTGCGCTATTGGGCTCAACAATGGAGCTACTAAGGGAGTTCATGGGAGCACTGTTGGGCGTAATAAGGGAGTTGCTGGATCACAACAAGCGACACAGGCGCCAGTGAGAGTGATAAGGGACCGGTAAGGGTGCGACAACAGCATGAGAAGGGTGTTCCTGGGAGCACTACTTGACATGACAAGGGAGCTACTAAAGCACGACAAACGATGTGGATGCCGCTGGGAGCGACAAGGGATAGGCATGGGCACGACATCAACACTGCTAGGCATGACAAGGGAGTTTCTAGGCGTGACACTAACATGATAAGGGCATTCCTGGGGCGTGACACCAGCATCACTAGGTGTGACAAGGGAGCTGCTGGAGCACGACAAGCAACACGGGTGCTGTTGGGAGCGACAAGGAACCGGCATGGACGTGACACTAGCGCTACTGGATGTGACAAGGGAGTTGCTGGGCACGACACTAGTGCGACAAGGGCATTCCTGCGGCGGGACACCAGCACTACTGGGCATGACTAGGTAGCTACGGGAGCTCGACAAGTGACGCGGGTGTTGCTGGGAGCGACAAGGGACCAGCATGGGTGTGACACCGGAACTGCTAGCACTGGGTGCAACAGGGAAAGACACTAGCATGAGAATGGTGTTCCTAGGAGCACTACTGAGCATGACAAGGGAGTTGCTAGAGCACGATAAGCAACGCGAGCACCGCTGGGAGCAACAAGGGACATGCATGGGTGCGACACCAGCGCTGCTAGGCACGACAGGGGAGCTACTGGGCATGACAAGGACATTCTTGGGGCGTGACACCAGCACCGCTGGGCATGACAAGGGAGTCGATGGAGCACGACAAGCGATGCAAGTGCTATTCGGACTGACAAGTGACTTGCACGGGCGTGACACCAGCGCTACTAGGTGCGATAGGGCATTCTTGAGGTGCAACACCAACACTATTGGGTGCGGCAAGGGAGATACATAGCACAATAAGGGATGTAGGCACTATTGGGAGCAACAACGGACCAACACGGGCGTGACACTAGTGTAGCTGGGCACGATACGGGAGCTACTAAGCAAGACACAAATGTGACAAGGGTGTTCTTTGGGTGCGACACTAGCACAACGAGGTGCAAAAAGGGAGCTACTGGAGCACGACAAGCAATGCAGGCGCTACCAAGAGTGTCATGGGAGCCACTAGGCATGACACTAGTGACATAAGGGGATTTCTGAGGCACAATACCAGCACTGTTGGGCGCGATAAGGGATCTGCTGAAGCTCGACAAGCGACGTGAGTAATGCTGGGAGCAACAAGAGACTTGCACGGGTGCGATACTAGTGCTACTAGGAGCGACAAGGGAATTCCTAAGGCGCGACACAAGCACTGCTGGGTGTCACAAGGGACTAGTTGGAGCTCGACAAGTGACGTGGGCACTGTTAGGATCGACAAGAGAGGATTTGGATCACTAGATATAATATTAATAGTTTCGAGTGTTGTGAGGCTTGTTGTGTGTAATTCAGAGAGAGAGAAGTGAATACAATTAGGACTACGCAAGATCTTTTCATTCAAAACTTCAAAATATGCATTAATTCAGAGAGAGAAGTGAATATATTAGCAATTCAGGAAAACCTTCAAAACTTTAATTGACAAAAACCATACTGGACTTTCAGTACACACGTTGTATAGTAGACAGAGGTTACACACAATAAGCCTCACAACACTCGAAAGGAAACTAAACTACAAACACATGATGGTAAACACAAGGATAAGGTAAAGAGAATGCTAAAATATTTATAAGGGTGTTTACAAAGGTTGATAAGGGCTAATGTGAGAAGATAAGTAGAGACTCATATTTGGGATTCTGAAGTTTTGCTTCTTTGTTTTGCCCCTTGGTTTGGCTTCTAGGAGTGGCTTCTGCTGAGGAATGAAGAGAAGGTGTCCTTATATAGCCATCTGGAAACCATTTGAGCCGTTGATCAAAAGCTTGAGGAATCAAAATGATGATGCTGCTTTAGTTGTTATGTGTCTCTTCAGTTTGTTTTACATCTCGTCAGTTACTTTAAGTCCTTGAGTGTCATTTCTTTGCTTTTTCATCGATCGAGAAAGTTAGTGAATCTTACTATTCATTTGTATGCTTTTTACTAGTCATGAATTGTATTTTATCGGCGTACTGTGACTTTGATGAAATGTGTTATGAGCATATGTAAAGTGGGAATATGTTGGTAGGATGTCATGGATACCTGCAAACAAAAGTTAGTGGAAAACATTGAATGATATATCTTTTTTTTTTTTTTACAGATCATGGGCTCAAAGATCAAATGGATCTTGTGCATGTCCTCCTAGATCCTTTGTTGGGTCATAAATAAATGGGCAGGCCAGTGGAGTTGATAAAGTGGATGAGCCCGCCTTTTCTGCTTCAGTATCAGTAATTTCTTTAGCGAGAATGGCTTCAGCAGTTGCTAACACTTCTTCATCAGCAATAGAGGACCAACTTAGTCATTGCTTTTGTAACAGAGAATTTATATCTGTAACTCTAGCTCGTGCTTTGTTTTATGAATCTTGAATATGTTGAAGCATATCATTAATGTCGTCATGAATTTGAACTGAAGGTTGTGGACGAGAAGTTCTTTGTGATTGACAAGAATGCATAGATGGTGTTGGAGAAGTCTTTAGAATTGGTGCAGCTGGTGTTTCTTTCATGAAAATCTAATGATAGATACTGTCGATAGTAGGATTTCTGCAACGAGATATTTTTGGAGATAGTCTTTTATGATCTTGAAAAAATTAGCCTGAAGTTCTTTTTGAATATTTTGAGGAATAATAGACGTGAAATCAAATTTATCCCACCATTTGACTTTGAAGTCTCGAACAATAGATAACGGTGCATTCAGATAAGTTGATCGACAAGTGAAAGCCCAAGACATTATCCAGGGAATTGCGTAATCATTATGAAAAGCTATTTTATGATGATCAAGAAATATCTCGCGTGTAAGTGTTTCATAACATAGGCGTGCTTCATTGATCGAAGTTTGATAGATAGTAGGACAAGGTCCAAAGTGAAGCCACCATTCAGAGAACCAAAAAGAAATTTGCTTAGGACAATTTTGATCAAATTTGAAGAACCAGGAATGACTGTAAGAATGAAGAAAAAATGTATTACACCGTGCATCCTTATAATCATGAAAATTAAATCCCACGGGTTGATAATGAACAGAAAATGGTTTAATATCTAAAGGATCAAGATGGTTTAATATCTAAAGGATCAAGAGCTATGTCTTGATGGGGTCGAGTCCTTTTGATTTTTCAAATGGAGTAACTGATAGAATTATCTTGAGAATTCCTATGATGCTTAAGTTCTATCAAATCCGAATCAACAAGGATAGAATTGCAGTGTTTTGAAAGGTTCGGCTGCTGGATATAAACGATTAGATTAAAACATTTGATTCGTAACATTGAGTAATTCTTGTAAAGATAATGGTTTGTATAGGCCTGTCATAGTAATATGTTGTTTGATACATTTAGTAAAATAATCAGACAGTTGAGAAGAAGATGAAGAGGGTAATGTTTGATGTGGAGAGTAGCGGGTATAATTTGTGGAGGTATCATGGCATAATCACGAGCAGTTTGTTTGGCTAGAGTAGAAGGAGGCTATACTTGCTTACCTTTGTCCTTTTTAGGAGGCATACTGGTCCTGTATGAAGGCGTAAAACATAATAAATGATGGTTATTAAGAAGAAATTTATCATTTTTAAATGGTTATTTCCGTATATTCAAAATACTATTCAACCATCTCGAAATACAAAAAAATATTAATGTCAACAATAGAATTACTACCACTTTGAATACGACCAATGGGCAACAAATTACATCTGTCCATCCTCCTCTTACAAGATCAAAATTAAATATTGATAATACAACTATTACTGCAGCTCCATTTAAAAAAGGTAGTGATAGAGAAAACGATAGTGATACAACATTAGAAGATATGAAAAAGGTGTATGAACAAAATAGTTATCAATGTCAAATACTCCATAAGAATTGCTCAGCAAGGAGATAGAATTGAGCATACTCTCCAAAGTAAATTAGGAAATCCTTATGAATTTCCACATAGTATAGCCCATTTACCAAGTTCTCCTTTACCTACTATTATTGATGTTTAATTTCCACCAAAACGTACGGATATATTATTAGAACAAATAACAAAGTGATTAAATGAGTTATCTTCTACATCTACGCCTAAAGCATCATATCTTAAAACAGTTCAAACACTGGAATACCAACAATCACAAATATTAACTAGAAAACCTAGTTATAAATATCAAACTAACAATCAATTTATTCAAAAATTAAATAACAAATTATGAAAAAATCAAACATCTTCTAAATTTATTAAGAAACAATATAAAGATAAAAAGATACAAACAATAAAAAAATGAAAGAATAAGAAAAGAAGAAAGAAAAAACATAATATAGTGGGAGTTCCACCTTCTTTCGTAAATTCAACAAACACTAATCAAATTTCATTATCATTACCTACTCTAAAGAAATCATCACTAGCTTTAGTGGATCTCCTACCATCTCCTCTAAATGGAAATACTATTACATCTACTACACCAACCACCAAGTATATTTGTATGGCAACAGATACAAGTGATTTAGAAATAATACCTTACATACTAAAAAACAATCTTTAAAGAAAAAATTATCAACTGTTGATATTAAAACATTTCCAAATATTGTATTATCCAAAGAAAAGACGTTGACTCACGAAAAGTCTTCGGTCCTAAATATGTATATATTAACTCTACAACAACCTTCTATTTTCTACATTCAAATAACATCAAATGAAGTACAAATATAAAATCAAGCTTTTATCTTTCGTCTAACAAAAGAATTGTCTACCTTTAACCATCAACCTCGACAAGTTAAAGAAACTCTGTTTCTACTTAATACTCCTAATCCTTCTAGAAGTTTATCTTTTATTTTAAGTTTTAACGATGAACCAAAGGATTCATCTGTCTATCAAAAATATATTAATTAAGTTACTCTCAATCTCATGTCCTTATTCGACCAATCAATTACATCATACGACACTTTTACATTAACCAAAGACTGTCAAACAACTCCTAATATATTTCTCAATAGCCTGCTCTTAAATTTCTCTTGGCATGATCATTTCTCTTGGCATGATCCATTTTTAGATCCTTTCGATCCTTTACATCCTTGTTCTTCCGTATTCAAACATGATGTGTTTGGTGGTATAGGGTCTGACTCATTTTCTGACTTAGTATCATTTTCAAAACCTTCTCAATTAGCTAAATCAATTCTTGACTAT
>JAOVVI020017739.1:0-10531 GCA_028571085.2 Nepenthes alata | reverse complement strand
ATTGAATCTTTGCCCAAAAAAACTACCTAAAATTCTACTTGTCTGTTTAACACATCTTGCATTGCTCAAAAAAACCCACTAACCCAGCATCAAAGAAAATAAGATTACGAAGAGCTAATGCAACTTCACAATGAATAAGAAAACGGGACAAAGCTCCATACTTGACGTAGCAGAAAAACACCAGATCCTTAAATAACCTTTTTGTTAAAAATTTTCTGGAAGAGCCGTCAGGAAGCCACCTTGGATGGAGATTTGGAAACCTACACTTCCATTTTCCAAATTTTGCATCTCTTTTATATAATCAAATATTACACTTCAAAACATAAAATTCCTAAACTCAAGAACTCATATCAAATTGTACTACTTGAACCTATTATCTGGGGAAGAGAACAATATATCAGAGGTTTCATCATTCTGGACTTCCAATCAACAGAATTCCAGTGTCATCTTATTGTGTGTATCTACTTCTCCTTTCTGCTATCAACATCACCAGCCAAGTCATTTCCATATCCGAATTGTTCAAAAGCACTAAAAATTTCCTCTTTATGGGGCTCAATTACCAACCGTAAACTATCGCTAGTGTTAAGGATACAGCCACTAGTTATGCAACTCAACCCAGCGAACAAGCATTGGCGATACACTTAGCCACTTCGTAATTTTATTGTCGCAAATCATTTCAGAATATTAATTAAGGTCTCTTATCATATTTAGGAGGAAAAAAATGGAAAAGACTAACCATTGAACTTTGTAATTCAATTATGAAACCAAAAAACATAGCAGTTAGTTGGTGTTCCAAAGGATTTGAAAACATGACACTGGAGACATTGATGATTGCCTATACAATTTAGTCACCAACCTGAGACATCTAGATTAACAATTTCGAAACATTAATCTATAACCATGTCCACGATCACCTTAGAATCATTGAAATCCCAGTAATTTCAAGATTTACAAATCAAAACAATATCAATAAGTTTTATATGGCATCCATGCAGGCACATGGCTAAAATGCATATTGGAAAAGTTTCTAATCATTCAAATAATTGCATAGAGGGCACTGCCAGTGCACAAAAATGACATTTCAATGAAGGCACATAAAACAACACTGCACCAAAAAACAGAACACCCGAAGACCAGAAAAATCCAGATTCTACAATGGAAAATAGCTTTTATATCAATAAAAGAAAATTGCAGTTACCTGACTATATATAATTTATAAACTGAAGAAAAATCATTTCTTTTCAGCCATAAGAACCAAAAAACATTTCTAAAAAAATCAGAACCTAGAAATTGCCTCTGTTGTTCCTCCTATGAAACCATTCCTCATTCCTGAGCATTACACTTGTAGGTCTAACACAATAAGCACCCATGAAATTAACAGCAGGAAACGAGCCTCACAAAATAGTGGAAAATAAGTGATTCACTGACAGCATATTCATCGTATCACAGAAAGAAACTATTTGCTAGAGCAGAAACTCTCTTCTGCTGGTTACCAAATGAAAAGTTCCCCCAAAAAATAACACACACAAACACAGAGGTTGCTGCCCCATAAAAGGAACTTAAGATGGCACTTTAGATTCCAAACAATCCTTTAAGAGCAAAAACTGATAATCTCAGCACAAAAGCACCCATCTTTGGTCAGATTGATCACATTCCCAGTCTTCGCATTCAGTTCCATTGTTGCCGAAGAGCAGAAAGTGTCAGAAAAACAACGAGCACAGGATCATCCTGCTCATTCTGAGATGCATCAAGCACCAAATGAAGTTCTGACCATCTAAACCAGCATAAACCAAAATAAGCCTTTCCCAAGTAGGACCATTAAGACCAGTATAATTAGCAAGAACTCCCCCTTCATTGGCTCTCTATCTAAACAAAGCTAGTGTTATCCAACCACTCATTTAAAAAAACAAAAAAAAAAATTACTGTATCAAAATATTCTGTCATACCCACCAATAAAACTGGCCCCCAATCAAAATAAAGTTGCAACAGAAAAATAAATCCAAACTCAAAATCAAAGACATTCCTTCTATAATTTCAAATTACTTGATACAAATAAATCAAAAACCCAAAATCCACACATTATTTTCTTTACATTACTGGCTTATATATCCTACAGAAATCTCTCTCTCTCTCTCTCTCTCTCCACACACAGAGAGTCATTGAGGCAGAATGGCAAAGAAATTCACCTTCTCAACCATGAAACATAAATACATAGCTGTGGCTCCAACTATATTTCTCACCCTCCATCAAGCAAATAGATGCAGCAGATCATCAACTCTCCCCCCCCCCCTTTCAACCCACACAGATAGACACATAGAAGCCACAATTTGTGAGGCAGAAGGCAAAAAATCCACTTACTAACCATGAAAAACATAGCTCCCCAGCGGTTACTCCAGCTACAATTCTCTACCTCCAAGAAGCAAACTGATGCAGCAAATCAACTAAGTAACCCAGAAAAGGATAAAAGATGAATAGAAACAACATCTACAATGCCATTCTTGTTGCTAGATTCAAAGCTTTAGCTGCCCAAAAATAGCTTCAAGAAATCCACTAACTTAATGCCTTGTACACACTCCTAATCACTCACTCAACTGCATCAACAACAAAAGAAACTGAAACTGGCCCACCAAAAAAGGAAACTGCTGTTTTGCCTGGAGAAAGAATCTTTCCTGCTTTTTCAGAACCTTAATCCACTCTTCAAGGTGAAAATCTTCTATTTCTGTTTTTTTTTCCTGGATATCATTGTCCTGCTGATTTAGTTATATCAGGATCTAATTGAGATCCATAGAAATCCAGTTCCAATGAGTGAAACAACTCCAATGCAGGAGGCTTCATCCATATTGCATTTCCAAGGGGCATATGAGCTAAGCTTGGTAACTATGTTACTTACAAAAAAAAAATTAATAACTATGTTCTCCACATCAACATCTCAATTTATTCTATTCGTTCATCCCTGACCAAGATTGGCAGGAGCTTTCCCGCACTCACTGCACTAATTACACAATATAATAATAAATCCAAAAGAACAAAGGGCACATTTAACTAAAGATGTATAACTCACACAAAGACAACAACTACCCCATGAGCATCAAAAATACAATTTATAAAACTGTAGCAGAAGAAGTTCATTGTCAAGCATTCCCAAGGTGAGTAGAGAATCTTATGTCCCAAAAGTTTGGTGGAAGCCAACTTTAACCTTTCACTGCAAAGTGAAATAAGAGAATATTACAGTTCAAACCATTTAACAAAATTTTCTCCAACAGCACCAAATTTTCCTACATTATATGAAATTTCAAGTTCTTTTGTTTGAAAGTAAAAGATGACACTAAACATAGATGAACCCAGACAGATAGAAAGCACCAAGGTCGTCTATGGCAGTATGGCTCTTACATTAAGGGAATTTAGAGCATCTCCAGATCACCTAGCAACTAAGCTTTTCAGGCACTTTAGCCACAGGCAACAGAAAATGTGAACTGCTTACTGCCAAGGAATAAGCCTTCAAACCTTATAAACTTACTCAAACTCATCATGCATCCAATGTAGGATAGGATACTGCAAAAGACCTTGGCTTATTTAACAGATTTCAAGACAAGTGAATTGTTGGTTTATCCTCCACCCCCAAAGAGAACCTAAAAACACACGTCCTCTTTCGCATGGTTCAGTAAACAAGAATTCAGTTGCTGGTAAGTGGTAACTCTTTCTACCTCTAATAAGATTTTCTCTCCAAGAGAAAAACTGTATTAACTACCAAGAAAATTTAAAGATGAAAGATGGCACATCAAATGCCAAAAAAGAGTACAATAAGATGAAAGATGAAAGACAAAGACAACTACACAATAAGGGGAAACATTAATGCAAGAAGATCTTAAAAGGAGGACAGCTACAACTAAGGAAAAAATTTTGAGAAATATCCCTGAGCTTAATGGTGGACAAAGCTTTGCTAGCAAGTATTAACAAAAGTATGGCCCATGAAAGAGACTTCCTTGCATTACGAGCTCCAGAGAGTAACCACAGTGGAGCAACCTTAGCACAATAATAATTACTATTATCTGAGTATACAAATAGCACACAAACCCAGCAGACATATATATATGTTAGCATATTTGTTAGAATATACCTTTAGAATACGCTTTAGGATACTAAGGAATATTCCTTTGTAACGATAGTTTAGCATTTTTGGCATATATAAATACTCTATATATACATGAGACTAATGCAAACCCAAATACAGTATTCTCTCATCTCTCTTTATTTCATAAGTTTAGCCAGCAGTGATTTTCTTTTGGTCAAAGGTGCGCCTCCAACCTATGAACAAAAGCCCCAAATTGATTTTCTTATTCCTCAAAGTAATCAATCTCATCCTTGAATTTAGGGGTATTTCACACAAAAATCCTAAATCCTATTTTTCACTTTATTTCTTGGTTTTCTTTTTCTACTGATTGCTCTTTCCTTGGTGGTCAACTTATGAAGGCAAGGCATGTGGATTTATCTCCAGATTGGGTCAAGGTTTGTGAGTATTCTTTAATTTTTCTCCTTCATGGTTTGTATTTTGGATCATGATTCTGGTTTGATTTACTAGTATTCTCCAAATATCAGATATCATTCTTGATTTTTTGTTCGTGATATTGTTCAATTTATTGGTATTCTCCAAATACTTGGTGATTTGGTATTCATGGTTCGCAATTTTCCGGTGTGAAGCTTCACTTTGGCTATTGCATACCTGTTGTTGTGCTGTCAACATCATATTGTCTGCAGTTCAAACATGGGCTCCTGCCGCATAAAAGAAGACTGCAGATTAGTTCCTCAATGCTAGGGCAACTCAAAGGCAGAATATTCATTTAAAGGCCATGTTTGGATGAATCCAGAAACCACATTATTCTATATGACCCTGCTTCATGGGTGGCCCATTAATGTTCCTTAAATTTCGGTGACCCAATTCCACAAGCACAGTTTCGAGTACAATCCTTTCCCTAGCATCACCACCAATGCAGCAAAAAATTAGTTATTTACTAATTGACGAGTTTTCTGTTTGCCACAGATCGATCTCAAATCCCTGTTGATTTTGATATCTGTGGACAACCCTGCTTTATTGGTATTATGTTATTGCCACTTCTGTTATTGGCCATCCTCGTCTTCTTGATGTGTTTTCAATTTTCTTTTAGCTTTAATAACATTGATACATAGGATATTTTTGATGGAAGAGGCAGCAATAGACAATTAACTTGTTTTCACTGTGATAAGGTTAGTCACACCCAAACAAAGTGCTGACTATTACATGGAAGGCCTACTACAACTCATAATTATATTGTTACTACTCTTGTTTAATTCGGTAACCACACTACCTATCTCTCAGCTTCCTTCTGTACTTGTCTCTTTGACTTTGGTTCCTCTAATCACATGGTTGGGTTCACAGGTATTTTATCTAATTATTAATTATGCCATTGTTCCTGACATAACTTTAGTTGATAGCTCCTCCACAAAGATTGAGGATGTTGGTTCTATTTTTTTGACACAGACTTTGAATCTCTCATCGATTCTCTATTTGCAGAATCTTCTATTCAATCTGTTATCAATTAGTAAATTTACTCAACAATATAATTATTGTGTAGCATTTTTCTCCACTCATTGTGAGTTTTAGGACCTCACAACAAGGAAGGTTATTGGTGGAGGTCATCATAACTAAGAAGGGCTCTACTTATTCAATGCAGAGCTCAATCTCATTAATTTTTCCAGCCCACTTTCTACATCATTTAATCTTTATTGTAAGTTGCACTATCCATATCTTTCTAGTATGAAAAAGTTATGTCTAACTCTAATGTCTATTATTAACTTAAATTGTGAATTATGTCAGTTTTCCAAACACCATCATAAGTTCTAAATTTCTCAAGTAAATCCACATGCTTCTACCCCTTTTCAGCAAGTACACTCCAATGTCTGGAGACCGTATCCAATTTCGTCTAAGATGGGATTTCATTAAAGTGTTAACTTTATTGACGACTATTCACGAGTTACTAGGCTATACTTAACGAAGAATCATTCTAAGTTATACTACATTTTCTGTGCATTTCATGCTGAAATAAATTGTTTCACTTCTAAATGTATATTTAAGAGTGATAATGGCCGTGAATATTTTTCTCCCCCTTTTCATCCATTCTATCATGGCATTTTTTATGAATCATCTTATCCCGATATACCCCAACAAAACGTAGTGGTTGAAAGGAAGAATGGGCACTTAATGAAGGTTGCTAGGGCTCTCTTATTCCAAATAAGGGTTTCAAAAACTTTTTTGATTAATGCAGTATTGAACAGCTTGTTTTTTTATTGATTGGACGCCATCTATTGTCCTTAAGAGAAGATTCATTATCATGTATTATTTCATGACAAGCCATTACATTTTCTTTCCACAAGGATTTTCAATTATGTATGTTATGTCCAAGATATTCGGCCTCAGGTGACCAAACTTGATCTCTGTGATGTATTTTCCTTAGATATCTTCATACTCAGAAGAAGTATCAATGTTTCTCCCCAAAGTTAGAGCATTTTCTGGCGTACTTTGATGTCACATTTCATGAGTCTACATGTTTTTATCCGGATACATCTTCAACTAGTCCATCGTTGAGTGTCCCTCCCGAGGACAATATTCTTGTATATGAGATTGTACATCAGGTGTATCTCCTACACCTCTATCACATGTGCCTCATTATTCTCTTGTTACTTAGACATATGTTTGTAGTTCTTGTCAGGTGTTTGGTTCATCACAGAATGTAGACCTTAAGCCAACCATTATCAATTCCGACCTTGAACCAATTATTCCGACTATAGATACTACTATTCTTGATTAGAATCAAGAACCAATTCAAACCTTCTGATTGCATTACGAAAGGGTCACTCAAGTTGTACTATATATCCATTGCCTACTACATTATCTTATATTGGTGCTTTATCTTCACAGTGGCTTTTTGTGTTCACCTTGAACTTTATTAGTGTACCTTGATTTATATCTAGTGAGATTTTTCATCCTCATTAGCAAGTAGCTTTAGAGGAAGAGATGGCTACATTTGAGCATAATCACACATGGGAATTACTCTTTGCCTCTATGAAAGAAAGTCATCGGGTGTAAATAGATTTATACAGTGAAAGTCAATCCAAATAATTCTGTAACTCGACTAGAAAACCATCTCATGGCTAAAGGAATACTCAAACATATGGTGTGGACCACACTGATATTTTTTCTCTTGTTATAAAGTTGACTTCTATTAGACTTCTCATTACTTTGATCTCTACTCATCATTAGTCTTTATATCAATTAGATGTCAAGAATGCTTTCTTTCATGATAATCTTCAAGATGAGTTTCTTTAGAGCAACCTCCATGGTTTTTTGCTTAGAGAGACTCTAAATCTACTTGTCCACTGAAGGAGTCATTTAATGGTTTGAAGCAATCCTTGCAAATGTGGTTAAGCAGATTCATTGAAATTGTATTTAAATTAAGATTTTCTTGTTGCAATAGAGATCACTCTATGTTCTATCACATTCTAGTGCTAAGTGCATTCTTCTCATTGTGTATATAGATAATATTTTGACTATTGGCAATAATAATCTCAACATCACAAATCTAAAATTATTCCTTCAGAAGTAATTTCAGACCAAAAATCTCAAGAGTTTGCATTATTTCCTCAGTATCAAGGTTGCTAGACGCCATCGTGGCATCTTTCTTTTGCAAAGAAAGAATATGTTGGATTTGCTTCAACAGATTAGTATGTTAAATTCAAAACCTTATGACTCTCTCATATATCCAAGAATTTAGTTATCGCCGAATAACGGGGACATCTTTGTTGAACCAAAAAGGTATTGACAACTAGTTAGTAAGCTTAATTTTCATATTGTGACAACCCCAGATATTGTGTTCTCCACTAGTATTATATGCCAATTTTTTATCTTCTCCTCATATTCCTCATTGGGATTTCGTAATGTGTATTATGAGATAACTCAACAACATACCTAGACTAAGCTTGCTATATAGTAATTATGCTCATACTTAGATTGAGGATTTCTTTGATACTGATTGGGATGGGTCATTGTATGATCTAAAATCTACCACCAACTATTGCGTGTTTGTTGGAGACAACCTTCTATCATAGAAAAGTGGTAGATAGGTCAAGTGTAGAATCAAAATATCGTACACTGATACATGTTACCTGTAAAGTGATGTGATTCTGCCAATTACTTGATTCTCTTTAGTATAAGAGTTCCACACCTTTTCAGTTGTGGTGTGATAATTAAGCAGGTATCCATATTGTATCTAATTCAATATTTCACGAGTATACAAAACTAATTGAGGTACATTATCATTTTGTTCATAAGAAACACCAACAGAGCTTAATTCATACCCATCTTATGAGAACTAGAAATCAACTTACCGATATTTTTACCAAGTCTTTAATGGAAGTTCCAATTACGTACATTTATAATAAACTAAGCATGTTAATATCTATACTCCAACTTAAGGGAGAGCGTTAGAATATAAGTTAGAATTAAAATATGTAATAGAATAATACTTTATGATATGCTAAGGAATATTTCTTTGTAAAAGTAGTTTAGTGATTTTAACAGATATACATAAATAACCCTATATATACATGTAAATAATATTAAACCAAGGGATTCTCTCATCTTTCTTTATTTCAAAAGTTTTGCATCATGAATAACAAGTTTATCAACACAAGCATCAATATTCCCTCATTTGGTTCCTTCAACTTGCATCAAAGCCAAAGTGATAGTTATTATTTTTCACATTTTTCTTTTTTGAACTGGAAAATACAATCCTAAAAAAAGACGAAGAAAGCTAATGCAGCACCAGAAAGACCAAGAGACATGGGACAAGTGATGGACCTTTTTTTTCTTCCTTTTTAAGGTAGGGGGTTGTGCTAGGGCAGTGAAAGCAGGAACTAAACACTAAAAACTCCCACTTAAAGCAGGAAAGAGTATAAATTGCAAGGTTCTTCACATCAAATCATAACAAACTAAGGAGTGATTTCAAGATACTAATAGAGAAAAGAGAGAGAGAGGTCACATTAAAGGAACAGTAATTACAATAAGGTATTTTATTAAGATGTTATAAAAGCAAGGTAAAACAACTCATTTAAAAAGAATCCAAATAGTAGAATGTAATATCCCGGATTTTTATTTCGAATTAATTTAATATTAATTATAATTTTGGACAAATTGGACGTGACAAAATTAATTAAATATTGAGAAATTTTAAAAGGATATTTGGATCAGTTGGGTTAGTGCCCGGGGTGCGCCCGTATTATCGCCCAAAAATTGATTCAGATTTTAAGAATAAAAGAAAATAAGAATATAAAATATAATATATATATATATAACGGAAAAAAAAGAAAATAATAAATAAATAAATAAAAGAGATAAGATTAGGGAACAGTGATTGCAATTTTTCGTGGAGAGAGAGTAGGGGAGAAGGGAGAGGGTTTCGGCCGGCGCGCGGCGGAGGAGAGGAGGAAGGATAGAGGCGGCCGGCGACGGCGTCGTGCGACGACGACGGCACCGTGACGGTGGTTGTTGGTGGTTGGAAGTTTGGCCGGTGCCGGCGCACGGAGGAGGTCGTGCGGTGGTGGTCGGTGAGGGTGGCGCGCACGAAGAGGGTTTGTGCAAGAGAGAGAGAGAGCGGCTGCTCGAGGAGGGAGTGACGGCCAACTGTCGGCCTAAGTCTCGACGCCGGGAAGGCTGGCGAGGTGCGGTGGGGAGACGGTAGCTCGTGGGTGGCCGCGGCGGTGCCGACGTAGCATGCGATGGTGAGAAGTCCCGTGAGGAGGAGGAAGACGGTGGCGCAGTGGTGTCGGTGCCGACGTGGTGAGGCCAGGGAGGCCGGTGACAGCCACGAGAGGCGGAGCGGTGGTGGAGCTGCGATAGAGAAGCGGCAACGGCTGGCAGCAGTGGCCCGTGCGGTGAGGAGCGAGAAAGGACGCGGCGATAGGAGAGAGAACGGCCTGACTTGAGTGCTTCAAGACATCCTTTCTTCAGATCTACAAAGTATGAGGTCCAGACAAGTATCTGTAAACCCCCTCTTTGGTCTAATTTAATTTAAGATATATTTTGGATACTGTTTGGAATTTTTACTAACATGCATGAATTTTTGTACATCCATTTAATTTATTCTGGACATGTATGTGTAGTTTATTATATTATTTTGGGGGCTTTAAATATTAATTTTATAATTTTAGAAATTTATTATTTTTCTAAAAATCCGAAATATTTATTGGACTCGGTGTATATTTATATCAGTATGTGTAACGAAAATGTCCACGAAACTTGCATAGGCCGTGTATTTTCATATGCACGAGCCGGGTTGTGGTCACTACATTTGAATTTGAAAATTGGACACTCTAGCCAGCTCCCGACGAGGAGATTTATTTGGAAATCCCTTTCCGGCGGCAGAAAAGGCTCGGAGTAGTGACCCTTCCCATTTGGATAATTTGACTTGACCTTAGAATATATTCGGACGTCCTAATATAT
>JAOVVI020017737.1:0-10532 GCA_028571085.2 Nepenthes alata | reverse complement strand
TTCATGTGTTCGATGTTCGTTTGTCGTCTGGAAGGTTTGGTGAAACCCTAAGTGCGAAAATGAGGGAATTTAATGATTTTAATCCAAGATTTTTGTTATATAAAATTTGATTTGTCACGTAATAATGTCCAGTATGTGATTTCTATCTGAAAAATTTGTACTGATTTATACTGCTAAATTTTTGAATGATTATAAACTGTTACTGCCTATTTAGAAAATAAATCTGAAAAGGTACTATGAAATTCTGACTGACTTCTGAAACTGAAAAGGGTTTTCAGTTAAAAAATGATAAGGATATATATTTCTGATACTGTAATTTTAAAATCGGGACTGATATGCAGTCAGGTTAGGTTCTCCGGCATGCCTTACAACGTTATGGTGGTAATCGAGAATAACTCTGTCCATGGAGTTATACGTGATCCGCCCTTCCTTAAGGCGTTAACCTAGAGGGTAGTTACTGTTACTGGCCAGTATTTCTGTACTGATCCCACGAGATGGTATTCCTCTGTTTCTGTTACTGGCCTTTGATTGTATGGAGTGAACACAATCTATCCTCAATTATTCGTTTCCTCCGTTAGTAGGGTCTACTGGTAGGGTCCTTTACTGATAAAAAGGGAATTTTCTGTAAATTATAAAGTTGAGGCTGATTCTGCTTTCTGAAGCATAACTGCATCGATTTCTGATTTCTGAAGTTTAATTATTGTCAAATTATGCTTTCTCTATTTTTCATGTCCTGTTCTGTTTCTGAATATTTTTATATCTGTATAACTGTTCTACATTACAGAATTTATTGCATGGATGCATGTACCTTGTTGGACTTCAGCTCACTGTTTACTATTTTTTTCTCTAGATAAGACAGTAGAGTTGGTACTAGATGAGAAGGAATAACTAAAATTTAGCTTACTAATTTTTGGAGACCTGAAGTCTTTTTAAAAATCTTGGAAGATTATAGTTTGAATATAAATACTGGATTTTGTATATGGATTTTTGTATATAGTGTGTATGTGATGAAACAGTCATTTATGCTTCTGTAGATTATAGAACTGCTTCCAGTATATATTTTTTTTTCGAATTCTGTACAGGTCCTAGATGTTATTTCTTTTATGTTTCTGACCTAGTGGATAGGACTAAATTCGAGCCAGGATATGATGGCAGTCAGAGATCCTATGAATGTGTGATGTAGGATGAAATGATGATATCTGTGTAGTTGTATGCTTGATTTTAAGTTATTTGATATAGGTTGTATATTTGGTTTCCATCCAGTTATGGAGGAAACATTGCTGAAAATTCTGCAATAATTATATGTTTTAAATTTATAATTTTAATTTCTATTTTTGTTTTGACGGAAGTTTCTGAGGAAAAAAAATCTGTTCCATCACACTGATTGACCCAAATGGTTGGCACAGAACAAACATAATTTCAGAAATATTTGGGGGAATATGCTGAATTTGTTTCTCTGTCGGACGATCAGGTTATTGTACTGAAAAAATTAGCTTTGGTATGGCTATGCAACTTCACTATTGATTAGTTGTTGTTACTTATTTTTCTGTTCAATTTGTTTCCCTACTAGAGACCAGGTTCTTAAACCGAACAATTAGCTTGGCTATGGCTATGTGGCTTGATTATTGATTAGTTGTTCTTCCTTATTCTTTTCTGACTTGGTGATTGATTAGTTGTCCAACTGTTTTGGTGATATATGTGTGTGTGTGATGCGTACTTTGAATTTGAATAACAACTTGGAATTGTTAAGATGGATGCTCGAATCTCCTTATTCGGATTTTACATATCATAATGACAAATAAGAGATCAAATGATACAAGACTCACTTTCGGTATATTATATGTTACTCAAGTTGGTAATCTTTATGAGAGAAACAGAAAAGATTAAGGAAATGAGGATGTGCGAGAGTGATAAAAGTGGAGGATTGAGCTTTGTGAAGAATTAAATTTATAACATCATAGTTATGATGGCCTCTATAATTGAAGTGACTCGTTAGTAGTGCAATTAATGTGACAATAGGTGGTTTGCATATTGCGTCATTTTCAAATCATTTCAATATGTAGCATTTTGGCTTGAAAATGGGAGGAAAATGTGTTATCATTTGGTCGATACTGGAAAAGCAATGCGTTGTTCGAATCATCGTTATTTTAAAACACATTGTTTCCAATGTCGGTTGCCATTTTAAATTTTAGCGCCTTTTGTTTCTCTTTTTAAATCCTAATTGTGCATTCTTCTCTTTAAATCTAAGGGCTTGCTTTTCAAGGGATAGTTTTATTGCTGTATATAAAGCAAATCTAAAGGACGGCCTCTGAATTCCTCTTACTAGAGAATTTGCTAAAATATTGGAGGCTTAACACCATTTGATACATGGTAACATTATGTGTTCTTTTTCTGATATCAGGATCTTAGATTAGATATCCTAATAGTTAAAGTTGTTTTTTGCTTTAGCTAAATAAGCGATTGAATTTCTTTATTTTCTAGAAAGGAGTTCAAAATAAATAGTAGAAACACAAACTGTAACACCCTATGTCACGTTCTCGATCTTGAAACCAAATTTACTAACTCATAATTAACTTAAATTAGATTTTTAATTCTTAATACTCAAAATTTAATTATTTATTCAACCAATAGAAGAAAAAAAGTCCATAACAATTTGGGAATGTGAACTTAAAAAGTTTAATACCGATAAAAGACCCCAAATGAAACTATATCAAATCATAGAACCTGTAACATTGCTACCTAAAATAACTTCTGAATACTGACAAAATATGACTTCAAAACATATGTGAGAAGGAGCATCCATATTAGAAATCAGAGTAATTGAGTATCATAATCCAAATGAATTATTACAATGAACCGAAATCAACTCATAAGTTAACATCACATTACATAACCGCCTGAAATTATAGTACTTAATAGTTGGAGGAATATTAATGACTTAGAACTACTGCTATTTCAATTAATAATACATAAAACAGAAATTCAACATTCTAATCTAACTCCTAAATAGCTATCCTTCCAAATGATCACCGGTAAATAAGCCCCAAGCCCTCTAATTTGAAATCTTAGTAAAAAATCAAAGTAAAAATGAGTCAATTACTTAACAGAGTATATAATTTTCATAAGTGAAAATATATATATCAAAAATATGTTAAAATATGATATGATTGAATGTCTAGAAAAATTGATAATATTATTTCATAACTTGTTATGCATAATTTGAAGCAGATGATCACTTTTTCTTCTTTAAACTATACAACATCTGAAATATACTTAAACCATGCAAAAGTTTAGAAGAGCAAAGATCAATGATGGCCTCACAACAAAGAGACGAATGTTGAAGTTCTAGTTATACTTATTTACATATAATCAAAAGCCATATATTACTATTCAACTCCTATAGGTAGACTGTCATATATACATCCCTGTAGATGGGCTGAACGCCACTTTTAACCTGTAGATGATTGGTTTGAATTTTGATTTTCACTAGTAATATATTAAAATATATCATAATATATTTCATCAATCCTTTAAACTTATTAGCCATGAATTTGACTTTCTACTCTTTAGAAAAATTTATGACTTCGAATACTTTCTCTATTATGTAAATTCAGCTTTCAGCTTTAATGTGGTTGGACTCCTTTAAAAACTTTATGTAGCGTTCAAAGGGCATCATGCCATGCCCTTGGTTAAGGGCTCTACTAGTTTCTATTAGATCCACATCTTGACGTTAGACTATTCGATCCATTTTATCGCTTATCCGACCCATCATCACAAGATAGCCATCCTCCTAATTAAAATGTGCTTCTCTACTTTCTGACATTTTAGTATCTGTCACATAGAAATTTTTGAATATTTTGTTCCTCAAAATCAAGCAAGACACTTTTCCTTACAATTTTTTATACTATCCTGTTATGCCCCTGACCCAAAAGCAAATAATTATTAATAATGAATGAGCTAGTATAAAATTTTTATTTTTTCTTAAATAAATAAAACCCAAGCATAGTATCCAAAGTCGGGTCCAATATTACAAACTTAAAGGCCCAAAACAACATAAAGACCACAATTACAGTGGACATAGGATCAATCAAACTACTCTATTTGATCTCCAAAGCAATAATAATAAAACCAACTTGAAACCCAATAACACCCACAAGGAAAGTGTCAATAAAATATCAAATGATTGCAATATAGGACCCGTGCAAAAACCTATTAATACAGTAGTCCAAATATAAGCAAACTATAATAAATAGATTATACATCCATTTCGAAAGCCTATCTTAAATACCAAATTAAATACAAATCCCAGACATAACACAAATAAATAGAGTCTTCTAATCTTTCCCATTCGAATTCCCTGCAAATAATCCATTGTCTTTAGATTTGAAAGGTTCAGAAATATGACAAATATGAGTTTAAAATTTCGTAAGTATTAATATATGGAATAACAACACATGTTTAATAAAATAGAACAAATGGATGAAAACAGTAAAATATGTGTGAAATCTAATGCATTTAAATATTGAATGTTCAAATGCCAAAAGTTTAAATTTGATTTTAAATATAAAATTTATAATTCATATACAAATATCAAATAGTTTAAAGTACGAAATTATCTAAAGGCTCAAAAGTCTAAAGATAGATAAAATCCAAATATCGATCAAACCTATAAAACCTTAAAAATTAACCATCTCAACTATCAAAACAATTGTAGGTAAAATATTAAAAATTTGAAACATGTTAAAACAAAGAACCAAGTTAGGTCAAAATACTACTATTTAAACTCATAGGTAGGCCATTTATATGTTACTCTCTATAGATGAGGTCAAATATTACTTTTTCTTTATACTTATGGGGTTAGGTATAGTCTTCAAGTTAGTCCCATATATATTATGACATTTGATTATATTATTTGGTTCAATTTTTTATAATGGTTCTAAAAAATAACAAATGGTGGACTATATAACGAAAGGCTCAAAACTTTTCTTCTTTAGTAAAAGTGTAAACCTTTTTACCCTATAAAAAGTATAAATATCAAATTAAATAATAAAATAGAGTATGTTTCAAAGTACAAGTATGGATTATCACATGCAAGATTCAAATATACAATTTCATGATATTTATTTCACAAATATTCATGTATATAAATATAATGCTTTAAATATTTACTTATTTTATATAAATCGGATAAGATTCTTAAATGTTCAGTAAAAGTCAAGTAAAATTTCAAAACCTTTGGTGAAAAATCATAAGTATATAACAATATTTAAAGTAGTGAAGCTAATTGGCCACATGTATGTATATTAAAATAAGAAATATAGATAAAATTAAAGAATTCGTAAATAAATCAAAGAATAGGCTTAGAATATTTGTCTTAACCATCTGATTTAGTATATCTAATCAGATAAAGCTCTAAATTCCTCATTCTTCTCTTCCTCTCTCTTCCTCCTCTTCTCTTTCTCTTTACTCTCCCTTTCTTTCCCATGAAAAATGCCCCAAACAGTATGCATATGCCTTCTATAACATAATTTGTGCATGAGCGCCCCTCTAGTGTGTATCAAGCGTTGCTCACAACTCTAGGGCAAGCATGAGTGCCACATTAGGTGTAGCTCATGTGCAATCTGTCACGTCCTCGGGATATAAACGTAGGTTAAAAATAAAATCCATAATATATGATCTAATAAATACATTAATAATGACAAAACCCAACCCGAGCGTGACAATTCATATATACATAAGACCCAACACTATGCAACCCTCGCATGTCCTCATCGGATATAAATTTTGATAACATAATACATGACATACTGTCTATCAGTCAAAAAGGGGATACCCAACAAAACAACAAATCATCTATATAATATAAATATCATACAATCCTTATCACATGATCCAATGGCCCACATCTGGCCAAACACAAACTAATACACCCTCGAGATTTAAAGCCTAATAGGCATGAACATCCATACTCATCTGGGGAATAATGCCACGTTAGATCGAGTTCGAACTCTTACAATCGTATCCAAACCATTAGACTAAAGGGAGAAAATATAAAAACTTGGGTATAAAGATCAACAAGCGTCATAATTATATATAAAATAGTGCATATAAATTGGAGGGAAGGGTTAACACATCATAACTATATAAAACAGAACATAAGGTCCCTAAAATTCTTAAAAATCGAGGAATAGTATTGTACTAAATCATCATCCGTATCAAATCGTCCATTTGGGATATAATCATAATAAATCACGATCCGGTCAAATCTAATTAACAATATTATATCATATCATAACATATCGTGATTTGAGGTCACAATGTATTAATTTTAACTGTCACCACATCCGTGTGGGATATATACTATTATCCAAATCTAAATCTTATAATATCATATGCAGAAAATAAAGAAAATTAGAACCAAAACATATAATCAAAACGTGTTACGGGCTTAACACATATCCATACGTACAAGATATTCCTATCGCTTAATCCGTGGGCCAAACCAAACTCCTCAATTGCAGTCCAATGCAAATCTATACAAAAATATAAATTATACACGAAATCGGAGAACCAAAGATTATTAGATCAACTTGAGAAAGGGTTACACCCGTTCGGTAACCTTAACTGTATCGGCTACATTTTAAGCTAGCAGTTCAAGACCCGACTGCATTTTAGACTGGCAGCTTAAGGCTATTTGTGTATTTTATCTCCTATAGATTAGGAACTTACTCACTACGTTTTGTCACCTGTGACTTTTGGTGCAACCTCAAATTTTATTATATATTAAGACGTTCAAATATATTAAATTTTTATTAATTTCTTACGATAGTTCTTATTAAAATATACAGTGGGGTAAATCAATTATAATACGTCTCAACCTTCTTGCCGGCAAAAGTGAGACATCATATTACATACGTCACTATCAAGACTAAGTCTTCCCATCAGGAGCGGTACAAAATGGCACATATCTTGGATCACATATATTGACCCCTTGGGTTTCAAACCTCCGTGGTCCCATAGTGACCCTGCTCTCGGTAACATGCTTGTGAACTAAAGTAAGGTTGATTCATCATTTCATAACATACTGATAAATAATATACATATATATTGTTTTAGGTTTTCATAAATTACAAAACCTTCCAAAATCACAAATGCCAGTAGAAATCCAACGAATAATAGGTAAAATACACATGCATGTAAACAATAACAAGAGGGGGTGCACGAAAATCACATGCATGTAACAACATCTCTAAAATATACACAAATATCGATGAACATGAAAATAGACGAAGGGTTTGGGTTATGGATGCTTATTTCAACATTATACTCAACAAATCTGACAAAAAAAATGCTTTGAGATGCCCGATTGTCATTTTCTCTCTTTTCATTCTTCTCATCTTTCTCTCTCTCCTCTCTTGGCTTTCTACGCAAAATGGCAAAAACCCTAACTGTGCAGCTACATATAATCCACCTCGCACTTGAGTGGTGCTCGAACGCCACTTGAGTATGGCCCCAAATACAATCCAATCTGAAATTCACGCTCAAGTGGTGCCTCAAGCACGTCTCGAGTGCACACATGTGCAAATTCATGCCTCTTGCTTGCCTTCAATGTGCCTCGACTGCGGACCCAAATGCCTAGTCTTGGAAAATGAGCCTCCCGTGTGCCTTAAGCATAGAAATGCGAACCCACAGAATCCTTCAAAATTTTCACAAAATTTATTTAATCTAATAAATCTAAAATATTAAATACATCAAAAATATATTAAATGGAGATCCGGATATTATAACCATCCCCCATTTATAAAAATTTCATTCTCAAAATTTACATATCTTAATCATCGAACAGATAAGGATATTTCTCCTGGACTTTGCTCTCATGATCCCAAGTCGCTTCTTTGACTGCGTGGTTCCTCTATAGTACTTTAACCAATGGAATCAAGGTATTCACAAAATGGTCGTAAGATGGCACTTAAAGTACCAAGACTGGATGGGAGAATCACGAGATGGTCACTTAAGCAGCCACATGGTATATTAACCTTCAAATTTTGAGGACATTTGAATTAATTTTGCAAGCAAGGAGCACTACATGTAGAGATAAAAGAAAAAAAAGAGATAAGAGAAAATTAGAGATAAAAGGAAGAGGTTCAGCATTTGAAAGTAATCAAACTCGGGTTTTATTTTTTCTAAATTTGGGTATGTTACTCTTGTTTGTTTCTTGGATGATTTGGTTGTTTTTTCCCTTAGTGTATTTATTCATGTGGGTTGCTAGAAGTATTGATAGTTGGGTTTAACCATTATCCACATAGATTGTTATGATGTAATTTTGGAATGGGCTATATTTGTAAAAGATCACTTGTATTGTAGTTCGTAATTTATCTCATGGTTTCTTTTTTGATTGAGAAAGATTTTTCATATTAAATATTATTGTATAATTTTGTATGCTTTGATTGCATAATTTATTTTTTATACTCTCATAGTGTTTGGTAGCCGACAATTGACAGGGAATTCGGGGGTTTGTTTCCGTTGTGCCAATTGTGTGCGTGTTTTGTTCCTAGACAATCTTAATAGGGTCAACTAAGAATGAAATTTAGGCTTTATTATTATTATTTTTGTCATTTTATACACTTCACTTTAGCCATATATCTTTCTTATGATATTAAAACATGTATGATTTTGCTGCACAAATTTTCTATTAATACCATTCTACCCCACCCGAGCATATTTCAATTGTTCCATACAAGTCTATATAAAGAGAAGAATTGATAATCTGAATGCAAGATAGGGTTGTCAGCATGCATTTTCTTATCTTTTATGGGTCCATAAAATATAACTTTCAATTGTAGTTCAAACTCTGAAGATTATTTCTTCAAAATTGAAGAATGACTATTGGAATGTCAGCCGAACATCTTGCAGCAGTGGTGATCAGAGTCTCAACAAATTCCTTAGCAGTACAAGTTTTAGCAACGTCACGTGTAATTGTTCATTTAATAGCGGCACATTTTGCCATGTCACAAACATGTATGCTCTTGCTTCCTATCTTCCCTTTGTTTGCCTACATAAACCTCTTTCTTGCTTGGTATGAAACTATTCATGGGAGTTTTTTCCATTGCATATATTGCACAAGTGATTACATGATTTGAGACTATGATAGACTAAATTACTACTTAAAAATAGAAATATAAGGGAGTTAACAACTATATATGTAATGAATTTAGCTATGTAAATTGAGACACAATTTAATATTTGATTATTCTTTTGGTCCTCAACCTATAGGGTGTTTGTCAATTGAGTATCTAACTTTCATAAGTTAATCTTTGCAAGCCTTGATCCTCTAGAAGTCATTTCTCAATGCATATGGACACATCCCCTGGGATGGCTTGTCCATTTCTGACAACATTTGGGATATTCTAACATGTGTTGAGCAATATTTGAAGATGTTAGAATATTTTTGTTTTCTATGGTACTTCAAACACACTAGTTTCAATTTACAACCAATCAAAGAGAGAAAAGAGGGCATGATAGAAATGGACTAATAGTGAGGTGAGGTCCGGGGATGATTGTTGATAGAGATTTGACACTTGCTTAGCTTTGTGTTTGTTCTCGATAAATTTATTTTTATGTGTATTCTAATAGATCGATAGCTTTGTTTTTTGTTCCTTCAATTTTCTGGTAAAATTTTCTACATATACCACAGCCTTGTAAATATTATTACTATTTGAATACTTTCTTTTGTTTGAATATTTTCTTTCCAAGGTCTCTCTCTTTGGTTGGAAATGAGGCTTTAAGCCCTATCTTATAACTTAGACTCTCAATCGAATTATATTCCAGTTTTTAGTTGACTAATCACCTCATCTTTTGTTATTATTATTTTTTTTTGTAGAAATAATAGTGAATCTTGACTGCATCTTTTTCTTGGCTTTCCTTTTCTTTTCTCTTTTTTCCTTTTTCTTGAAAAAAATACCAGTTACATTTTTTCTTGAATGCCTTAGTCATTTTTTACTTTAACAAATCACTTGTTTAGAAATCTCTTTATAAGTAAATAGCCTGGGAAAATTATAATTTGTAATTTCATCTATTGATTGTTGCTTTATATAAAAAACTATCGTTTGATTAATTATATCCCATACTTAGAAAAAACTATAAATTTTAGTTAATGCATTCCTTATGTATTGTGTCCTAGATTTTAGAATATTAATGTGTTATCTTGTTAGTTTGATGGCGTATACATGCCCATATCTGTATCCATGGTTGTTAGTGTGATGCACAAGAAAATTCCCAATTAAAATGTTTGAGTTTACGAACTTTTTTCTTGACCAATTTGAAACTTGTTTCTTGAGTTAATGTTTAACTAAATATGTATTATATTTCATGAAAGTCAAATCGGTAATTGACAAATTTTTTGATTTTGGAACTAGGTCTTAAAAACCTTATTTAATAATGAACATTTGTGCAAATAATGTTGCCCACCATTAGAAGACGAATCCTTCTGGACTAAGAGATGTAATTGAACTCTTATGAAGGTTTTGGTACTC
>JAOVVI020017736.1:0-10533 GCA_028571085.2 Nepenthes alata | reverse complement strand
AAGTCTATACTAATCTGGAGGTAAGGAAAGCAGTAAGGATGAGCTATAAGCTCAGTAGGGTACATATACATACAGGTCAAGAATATGCAAAATTATCATACTTAAAAAGAATATAATAATGCATTTAGGAAGAAACTGGGATGCATGTGAGATCATAATTCATGATTTAATGAAGGGATGGTTCCATGATTCGTTTCATATTCCTTTAATTCGTTCTTGTGTCTTGTCTTAGTTATTAATTATATGCTGAAGACTTATTTCGTTTGGGGGCTAAATATTAGTATGCCTCACTGATAAAGGAGCGGTTGATCGTTACCCAGATTATGTACACCTATACAATAAAAAATCTATCATCATCCTATTATCGACTCAGAGGCGGGTCATCTACATATAATCCATATAGGCGCGGTCATCAGCCACCCAATAGTTCCAAAACGGACCACGATATTTTACTATAACATACTAAGACATTCCTAAAACATCACTCGCGATATAACACAGCCATGATATATGGTCAGAGTAATTCTTAAATTTTTACTGTAATATTTTGGCATGTTTAAGTTTATTATCTATAACCCTTGGTCCGAGTACTTGTTCATTAGGAAATTATGTTTGCGATCACAAAATTCTTCATTCTCACTCTGTTGGAGAACGTTCCAAAAATCAATCAGTTGAATAGTCTCTCTCTCAATTATAGAATTCCCTCTGTCATCAGATTTCCTTTCATAAGCATATTCTATTTTCTATGTGAGCTTAAATCCTCATGTATTCATAGTTCATACCATGTGAGTTTAGATTTTTACGTGTTCATAGTTCATATATAACATTTCTTGGAGTTTAGAAAGATTAAGAAATCCCTTTAGATTCTGCCAAACATAATTCTTAAAAGTTTTCAATCGTTAATTTTTTTCGTAACGGTTCATGGCCTGATTGTTTCAACTTTCAAATCATTGTGTTCATAATACGTACATAATTTATCATATGATTGAAACAATCAGAAAATTTTTATCGAAATGAGCCAATCATGTCGTAGGAGCTTCTGGATGGCAATTTCTTCACAATTGCACGCATTATAATTTTTGGAGTTAAAATCTTGTATAATTATGATTAATTCGGATAAGGTTCAAGGGAGCATGGGTTAGGATTTCAGAGAGTATAAAATCCTACAAAACTACCAGTTCAGATATCTAAATGATAAATTAACTTATTCATGGTACATGTAATAATGTTCTCGAGCTAATTCATCAATAAATCTCAATTTAATTAGTTAATTCCTTCGGGCCGTGGGTTTTGGGTTCCCTGTCTAAAAACGGGTTAAAACTATGAATTCGGGCATAATATCACACAATCACTTGCCTATGTCATGGATAAGAATTATATAAGGTCAATTCATGCATTAAACCCAACATAATTGATAAAATGTGGTCCGGACGCACCCTAGGGTTCCAACTAACAGGTTTTCACCTAAAATCACCCAATCATATGTCCAATAGATAAATTAACTTGTACTAAATAAGGATAATGATATTTTTGTCCCAATTTAGACAAAAGTCCCAAATATTCATGCGTAAAAAGGGCCCAGGTGCGGGTGAACAGTTCCGCGTGGGTGCTAGGGTTTTTGAGAGCAATATACCACTCAAAACTTGATATTCGGACATGATTTTGATGTATTATCACGTTTAGATTATGGACTACACAAGATATAAATTTATTTGGGTATTGAAATAAAAATACCTGAAAAAATGGAATAAAAGCATATAAAAATGAAAGATGAAAGTATGAGTGCACTTGCCTCGACTCGATCTACCACTTTTTCAACTAGCTTGAGCTCGAATTCGGACTCGGAGGGCTTCAATCTCCCATTCTCTCTTCTCCTCCTCCTTCGCTCCTTCTTCTCCGTGAAAAATGGCCGAGGGAACCGTATAAATCATAGACTGGCACTTGATCGCCAGTGGCACTGAACACCTTAGAGCAAACTAAAAAATTTCATGAGAAATTTTCTCATTTTCTTATCTCTCTTCTCCTTTTCTCATTTTCTCCTTTATTTCAAAATTTCATGAGAAATGTGTAGAATATAGGCAAGAAGTTCCTAGATGGAAAATTGGTACACATACGCTAGTCATCTATAGATCAGGCGCAAATATAAAATTTGGTTGGTGCACGAGCACTCGTCAGATGTATATCAGGTATCAAGATTCTAATTCAAATATGTTCATGCATAGCTCTTGTGCCCATCAAACACCCTTCTGAGCCACTCAATACTTAGTTTTGTTAATTGATCTAAAAGTTTTCCTTAAAAGTTTTGCTTAAATTAATTATTGATGTCTTACATCAAATTCAGTCTCCAAGCAAGTAATTTTGTGACTGAATCATTGCCCTTGAAGCATTCATTGATTGGAAAGAGTTAATTGATGAATGGAGAGTTCTTTTAATCGCTACAAAACTCCATGGATCGACCCTATCCTAGTGGCAACATTACCAACTAAACCAAAACCGAGTACACTCGACTAGTGCACACAAGCTCCAAAATGAAGATTAAGTTAGATGAAAAGTACACTCCTATGTGTTATTCTTGTTGGGGTCACTCCCTCGTGGCACTTATGTCCGCGGACTCTATTGGAAAAATTAGACGCAGACTTTCTTGAGTGGTCCGAGAAGCCTGTCATGCGGATGAGGACTCTTAAAATCTAGACGTTGACTCTCTCTCTCTCCCGTAGGCCTGCTGTAGCTGCATTTTACAGGTGGACAGTTGACTCACTTTGATTGGATATTCAGACGACTGTAACTTTCTAAGGTGTCAGGCCTGACATTCTGGCACGCCGGACGTGCGCCTTCCATGGCAGGTCTAGGGAGCGTGGTCCTGCCACCCTACTAGCAGTAGGCTGGCTGGCTGACCACTAGGCCCTTTGTGTATATAAGGCTTGTGCCCTTTGCTTGGATGCATGTAAACACAACAGGTGTGTGAGACGGCAAGCATTTTTAAGGAGTTTAGGGAGAGCTGTTGGCAGCCTTATAGTAAAGATAGAGTGAGAAATACTTTTAGAGAGAGATTGTGTGATTTATACTTAGTGATTATTTTCTTTTGTTTGAACTTTGTGTAGCTAACTTTCTTATAAATAATCATTATTTATAGTGTATTATTTGATGGTTTTTTTCCTTTAATTAAGAAGGGCCTTTTCACGTTAGTTTCCTGTGTATTTCTCTCATTTTTCTATCTCTATTTTTGGCCGTCAGACCGAGAGCTTTGCTCTGTTGCTGTCTGAGTACTCCGTCTGCCTGGTCACCGTATCTTTCATTTTGCGCCAACATTTACTTTCTAGTAGTTTAGTTTCTGCAATTTCATTTATCAAACGACTGGTTGGCAGAGCCGTCATCATTATTTGCAAATTAATTCATTTTTATTTTATGTAATGTCATTTCAATTTATTTCTTATAGTAGTTGTTTGTCCTATAAACCAATTGTATTTGATACAATGGGTCACTAGTCATATGTATTGTAATTCAGTTATACCACGAGGCTATTTGTGCTTGTCATATTTTGTTATTTAATTTATATAATAAAAATTTTAAACTAGAGTAATGTATTAATTATTGTGATGAGATCATAATTATGAGCTTTTATTACTTATGAGATTTGATCTTAAATATTTATAATTGTAGAATTATTAAGACGCAATATTAGTAATCTAATTAAATCGGTGCATAGTATACCAAGTTGTTAAAAGGCATAATTATGCTTATGGTCACTTATACAGCTAGCACTATAGTAAACACATAGGTACTTATCGACTTGACTAATATGTTCACTATGGTAAATATACCATAGCTAACACTATGGTAATTAGTTTACTAAATTGACTTGACTAATATTTTCTTGTCTAGAAGTTTTGTACATTAATAAGAAGCCCTCACATAGAAGTATATAAATGATTATTTGACTTGATATACTATAATACGTCACTTGTAAATTATTACACTTTGATACTAGTAATATATATCTAATAATTGAAAAGATGGAGGTATTTATCAAAAATAATAGAAATTGTATGAAGCTAGAATAGTAATCAATAAATAAATTATCATTTTTAGTTAAAGAGAAGAGATATCCCATATAATTTATTGAATCAATACTTTATTTTACTTACCAAAAAAAAAGAATCAATGCTTTATTTAATCTTTCCCTACTTATATTTTCTCAAGATACGGATTTCTGTTCTTAATGAAACATAAATCTAAAGCATTTGAGAAATTTAAAAAATTTAGAAGTGAAGTAAAGAAGCAATTGGGAAAAATACTAATGTACTTCGATCAGATTGTTGTGGTAAGTATCTTGGTACTGAATTTCTTGATTATCTCAAAGAGAACGGAATTCTCTCATAGTTGATCTATCACAATTATAATACACGTAATAATAATTACATCAAATATAATGTTTATAAATAAATAATTACGGTACAATAATCAATATTGGATTGGGTACTATATACTAATTGTTGTCTTAAAAGAAACATGATTGGGCGGACAGTAGGATGACAAACTCCACGCACAACCAGACACAGTAAAGGAATGAAGAAGAAGAATATAAACACATAAATTTTTATATGGAAAACCCTTATCAAGTAAGGAAAAAATTATGGGACATTCGTCCACGAACTAATTTCACTATGTGTGAGGTTGAGAATAATATCCTACAATTACACTGGCACAAGAGAAAGAAGACCGAAGAACGAAGCACAAGTAATATAAAAACACACTCCATTTTGCTCACACTTCTCTCTCTTTTCTTCCCTATCTTTCGCTCTCTCTAATTTGTTTTAACCTTTTCTATCCCCACACAGTGCCTCACACACTCTTAAAATTACAGACGCCAATATTCAGCAAATTTGAGGAATATTCTTTATTATTCGATAAAATCTATCCTTACCAATAATATGAATATGCTCTCTATAAAAAAAAATTATTCATGCATAACCGTCTGAGATCACATATGCTCAGAAGATCTTCTGAGCTGGCACTATTTTGGATTTTTTGACGGACGACCAATATTCCAACACCCTCGTTCTTCACAAGACCGGTCAGTGCCCGTTGATCGTCTTTTCCATATGACCGCCAATCCCTTAGGAGATCGGTCTGCAATCCTTAAGGGATCCTTCAACAATGCAGGACAGTTTATGCCACCCGTCGGTCAACATATTAACTAGACATTGTTGCTTATTTAATTATTTTTAGTTAACTTTGTTGATCGAAATTCCTTCTGCTTATTTATTTCGCAGTCCATGAGCTCCGTCTGAGTCCTACGGTCATTAGGACTTTCACATGGGAGTGACCTCCCAGCAAACTTTTCCTCACGACTGTGGAAAAGTTAAGTCCATTAACCCAACTAGCTTACAGCAAGTTTTATTCTTTTCTCTCGGTAGAATTTTAGTCATCATGTCTGCCTCATTCTCTTCAATGCCAATCTTTTCTAGTGACAGTAGACCGACTTCAAGCACATCCCTCACCCAATGATATCGAACATCGATATGCTTCAATTTGGAATGAAATGATGAGTTCTTGTAGAGATGTATGACACTCTGACTATCATAAAGTACTGCATACTTTTCTTGTCAGTGGTCCAATTCGTGAATGAACTTCTTCATCTACAATATTTCTTTACAAGCTTTTATCACGGCAATGTACTCGACCTCTGTAGTAGAAATGGCGACGCACTTCTGTAACTTGGACTGCCAGGAAATTACACCTCCAGCAAACTTTACTAAGTATCCTGAAGTGGACTTGCCACTGTCAATGTCCCCCACCATATCAGTATCCGAGTAGTCCACCAACTGAGACTCGTCACTTTCAATATACAAGCACTTCTTGGAAGTTTCTCGAATGTATCTCATGATCCACTTAACCGCGGACTAGTGCTCCTTTCCTGTGTTTGATAGAAAATGGTTAATTGTACCCACAGCATGTGCTATGTTTGGCCTTGTGCATATTAGGACATACATCAATCTTTCCACTGCTGAAGAAAAGGGAACACCGCTCATGTATGTCTTCTCTTCATCTGAGAACAGACACTGATGACTGCTCAGCTTGTGGTGTTTGCTAGTGGAGTGTTGATAGGCTTGGACTTGTCCATGTTGAAGCGTTGGAGCACCTTCTCAATATAACTTTCCAAGGACAACCATAGTCTCCTTGCCTCCCGATCGCGAATAATTCTGACGCCAAAAATCTACTTTGTTAGTCTGAGGTTTTTCATGGTAAAAGATCGTCCAAGTTGCTCCTTTAACTTTTTTATCCGAGCACTATTCCGTCCAATAATTAACATGACATCCACGTATAGGAGAAGGATAACAAAATCTTCTTTGAAAAACCTCTGTGTGAATACACAGTAATCACAAGTAGTCTGTTGATACCATTGACTGACCATGACCAACTCAAACTTCTTGTACCGCTGTCTTGGAACTTATTTCAACTCATATAGACTCTTCCTTAGACGACAGACGAGTCACTCTTTCTCCTTAACGTTGAACCCTTCCGTCTGTTCCATGTAAATTTCTTCTTCTAGCTCACCATGGAGGAAGGTTGTCCGGACATCCATCTGCTCCACTTCCAGATTTTGAACGGCTGTCAATCCCAGCACAACTCTTATGGAAGACATTTTCACCACTGGAGCAAAAATCTCATCAAAATCAACTCCCTTTTGTTGACTAAAGCCTTTTACCACTAGCCGCACCTTATATCTGGCTGCAGTCGAATGACCCACTTGTTTTTTAAAGCTCTCTTTCCTTGAGGAAACATGGCTAAATCAAATATGTTATTTTCATGGAGAGAACACATTTTATTATTCATGGCTTCCAGCCATTTCTCTTTACTCTCGTCCTCCATAGCCTTTTCATAAGTCTTAGGCACTCCGGTATCAGTGAGCGTAACATACTCACTAGGTGACAAACGGATGGATGACCGTCTATTTCGTAAGGATCGTCTGACAGGAACATCTTCTACCGGTTGAGAAATAACTTCATCCTAGTTTTCATCTGGTGCCAGGACCATTGTCCTTGTCCTACAGGACCATTGTCCTTATCCTACAGGGACATCGGACAGACAATTTTAACACTCACTTTGTCCGTTCGAGCAACATCAGAGTTGGTCTTCCTGCTGATGTCCTCAATCATTTCATTCTCAATGAAAGTCACGTCCATTGATCCAACAAGCCTTCTCTTAGTTGGGTCATAAAATCTGTAACCCAACTCATCTTTCCCATAGCCCAGAAGACGCACTGCATCGTCTTTGGCTCTAATTTGGTCCTTTCATCCTTTGGAATATGAATAAAGGCTTTGTAACCAAACACTCGTAGATGATCATAGGATGGCTTCTTATCTGACCAAATCTTCTCCGACACTTCACCCTTCAAGGGTTTACTGGGTAACCTATTTATGATGTAGGCCGCCGTCTTTAGTACTTCGGCCCAAAAGTGTGCGGGAAGGTTAGCTTCAGAAAGCATGTACCGTACTCTCTCTAGAAGTATACGGTTCATCCGCTCGGCCATTCGATTCAACTCTGGCATCTTTGGTGGCGTCTTTTGATATCTAATACTATGTAACCGACAATAGGTATCAAAATGCCCTATGTACTCGCCACCATTATTACTTCGGATGACCTTTAGTTTCTTCCTCATCTGACGCTCAACAAGAGCATAAAACTGCTCAAATATATCAAGGACTTGGTCCTTGATTTTCAGTGGGTAGACCCATAATTTTCTGGAACAATCGTCAATGAAAAAAATAAAATACTGAGCTCCACCAAACGACTTCTCCTTGAAAGGTCCACACACATCTGTGTGTACAAGATCAAGTAATTCTTCATTTGGAGCGGATGAGTCTCCATAAAATGAGACTCTTCTTTGCTTGTCGGCCAAGCAATGAGGACACGTCCTTGGTCCATCCTCATTTATTCCCGGAATAAGACCCTTCTTGGACAAATGAGATAGTCCACGTTTGCTCATGTGGCCCTACCTTCGATGTCACAAGTTTTTAGATTCCTTACATCTCCGACCGTTGCGGACGCATTCATTATGTATAGGTCGGAGCATTTTTTTCCTCTTGCCACAACAAAAGACCCTTTGGTCAATTCCATTCACCTTCGTAGAAGGTATTACAATAACCTTCGTCGTCCAATCGACTGGCTGAAATGATATTGAATCGGATGTCAGGAACATGTCGAACATCCTTTAACGTCAGCTTCATCCTATTATTGGTGACAAGCACAACGTCACCTCTACAAATAATTTAGGATGTTCCTTCATTGCTCATCCTTATCACTCCAAAGTCTCCTGGACTATAGGATACGAACAATCCGCTTCTAGACATGACATGTAAGGAGGCATCAGAGTCAATCACCCAGTCTGACTCCTCATCTGTCAGGCTTACCACATTCTCTTCATATGTCAAGAAGAGATCACCTTATGTAATCACTGAGACCGAGGACTTCTTTTCACCTCATCCCTTTTTTTCTTTCTCTTTCGCTACATTCTCACGCTTCCACTTGAAGTATTTCTTCTTAATGTGGCCCTTTTTTCTATAGTAATGACATTCAAGGTTTTGATACCTTGATCAGAATTTACTGTGGCCTTTTTCTCCAGGCTTCTGGCTGCGTCCTCTATTCCTTCCCTTAGACTTGGTCACAAGTACCTCAAAATACGAGGACATTGAGACCCCTTGTGACCGCTTTGACTCATTCATGAGTAAGAAAGTAACGACCTCGTCTAATTTGAGAGTGTCTTTTCCAAACAGCAGCGTAGTGACAATATGGTAATAAGAAGTTGGCAGAGACGTCAGCAAAACCAACACCTTATCCTCATCCTGAATCTTCTCGTCAAGGGCCGCCATCTGTATCACAATCGGTTGAACTAGTCCAAGTATTTTTCAAAACTCCCTCCTTCCAACAATCGCAGGCCATAGAACTGCTTTTTCATGTGTAGCCTAGTTATCAGGGACTTAGATTTATATCGGCTCTCCAACTTCTCTCAGACCTCTGCCAGATCAGTCAGGCCTAGGACCTCTTTTAGTGTGTTGTCTGTCAAGCATAATTTAATAGTGTAATTGGCAAGATCTCTTTTATCTTGCCACTCCTTCTCGGATAAATTTTTTGACTTCTCTTCCTTCTTCTTTAATGCTTTTACTATTCATTCTCTGATAAGAATATTCTTCACCCTCTTTTTTCAGAGAATAAAATTACTCTACCCGTTGAACTGCTCCACGCTGAACGATAAGTTCTTTGAAGACGACGATGCCATTTAGATGGAGTTCTCAACCTATCTCTAATACCACTTGTTGTCTTAAAAGAGATGTGATCAGGCGGACAGCAGGGCGTCAAACTCCACGCACAACCAAACACAGTAAAGGAATGAAGAAGAATATGATGAACACACGAATGTTTATGTGAAAAATCCTTATCAAGTAAGGAAAAAACTACGGGACATTCATCCATGAATCAATTTTACTATGTGTGAGGCTAGGAATAATATCCCACAATTACACTGGCACAAGAGAAAGAAGACCAAAGAACATAGTACAAGAAATACAAAAGCACACTCCATTTTGCTCACACTTCTCTCTCTTTTCTTCGCTGTCTTTCACTCTCTCTAATTTGTTTTCACCTTTTCCATCCCCACACAGTGTCTCACACACTCTTAAAAGTACAGACGCCAATATTCAACAAATTTGAGAAATATTCTTTATTCTTCGATAAAATCTGTCCTTACCAATAATATGAATATGCTCTATACAAAAAAAAATTATTCATGCATAACCGTTTGAGATCACATATGCTCAGAAGATCTTCTGAGCTGGCACTATTCTGGATTTCCTGACAGACGGCCAACATTCCAACGCTCTCGTTCTTCACAAGACCGGTCAATGCCCGTTGATCGTCTTTTCCATATGACCGCCAATCCCTTAGGAGATCAGTCTGCAATCCTTCAGGGATCCTTCAACAATATATGACAGTTTATGCCACCCGTCGATCAACATATTGACCAGACATTATTGCCCGTCTAATTATTTTCGGTCAACAAAGTTAACCGAAATCTTTTTTGCTTATTTACTTCACAGTCCATGAGCTCTGTCTGAGTCCTCCGGTCATTAGAACATTTACATGGGAGTAACCTCCCAACACTAATATCATATATAATATAATTAAATATAATCTAGCAGTCTAGATAATGGCCAAGTTATTTCCATTCTATTTTATAATAATATTGTACTTATTCAATCCAAAATATTGCTATAAGGGTAAAATATATAACCAAAACATCAAATATATCATAGTAAAAAAATTGTACATAGCTTCATTAGGTTTACTGGCCCAAAACCCATACTGTGTAAAGCTTAAAAATAAATCCTATTTAGTACATTAAATCTTAAACAACTCACAACATCACCAGTATTAACTTAAAAAAAGCCTTTAATAATATTTTTGATGCGTACCTGGATCCGCCTTCGAACAGATTCGGATTCTTCTGGGCTGACCCGATCCGGCTCCGCTCGC
>JAOVVI020017734.1:0-10533 GCA_028571085.2 Nepenthes alata | reverse complement strand
TGAAGCCGACTTTAACGGCTCGGCTGGCGGCTTGGATCGGCTCAAGGCCGGCTCAGTTAATTGGGCTGAAGCCCATAGGATATACAAATCATAGAAAAATAGTCATATACAAACCATAGAAAAATTTTTGATCTCCTCTCACCCAAAGCTTTTAATTGGAATCGGTCGTTTGCTTTTTTGTAAGTTTTATACTCATTATAAATATTAATTATTTTATTTATCTTTATTTTAAAATAATGCTATCATACAATGTTCGCTCAAGCAAATATACAAGACGGGACCTGTACGAAATATTCGTGTAATAGCAGCTTGAGGGCCTGTCTAAAGTGAATTTTCAGTAGTAATTTATGCCAAATACTATTTCAATTTTCGAATACAATAATATATAATATTTGATGGCTGAGTGGAGAGAGAAAGTAAAAAAATGACAATGTTTTTGTTATTATTTTGCGCTTTGATTTTTGTTTTGATATGTGACTGCGTCATTCTTTTTATTATTTTAGATATCTTTATCGGTAATCTCCTTTTGTATCTCAACTATTGCTGTACTTATTTTATAAATTATAAAATAAATTATAGTAAAGTTATATGATCCGTTAAGATTTTAAACTTTTATCCCACGTTGAAGGGGTTCTTATTAAAAAAATATCTTATCGTTCTTTTATGCTCGTCATTATATTTATTATTATAATTATTATTATATTATTAACATAATTCCTCGGGACTATAAATAAAAGGGCAAATGCCGATACTTCTATACCGTTGTGCTCGCTGAGTTCAACATACAAGATAGTAGACCGTAAATTATCACAATAGGTTCTATTTTTTCTAGCCGTTAGAAAGTTTAATTAACGAGCTATATTTAATTATGGTTTCATTCAAGTAAGTCAATGGCATAGTTGTAAAACCACGAGGCAGTCGCATTGTTTAAGATTTCAGAACTTAGTTTGACGAATTTTATTATTTTAGGGTCTTTAGCTGTATCATTCATAGAATTAATATGTAAGAGGTAACGACATTGACTTCTTAAGCATACTATAATCATACTTAGGCAGTTAAGATCAACTTGTTTAAGATGATACTAGAGAATTAAATAACTGCTAATCCTCTCCTTTTCCGCATAATGAATTGATCAGTTTGGTAATATGATTGTTTAAACATGACAATTAAGTGGTTTTGACTTTTTTTATTTTTTAAAATGTTATAATATAAAAATACTGGTATTATTACAAAAAAAAAATCCATTATCATATTTATTTATAATTTTATAAAATTAAATAAAAGCTCCAATCAATTTGGAGCACTAGGGCCTGTTGGCATGGATCAAAGGGCCTCTATTTATTTAAAAAAATAAAAAATTTTATTTTAAATATAAATTATTTATTTATAAATACATAATTTAATTTAATATTTTATTAAAAAAATAATTAAATTATAATTAGTTATTGAATGATTCAATTTTAAGGAATAATCTTCTCGTTCCCCTATCGCCAGAGTGTTATACTATTGTTAACACGTAACCGATTGACATTAAAACATAATTAAATATTATAATATATTATCATTAATTGAAATGCATGGAGGTCCTTTAGATTAGTTTTTAATTAGGAGCTAATCCCGTTTACTCGTGACAATTATAGTTTTGATCGATCCAGCGAACTGTTCAGCATGACAGTTGACTAAATAAAGAGCAAAATGAATAATAAATCTTAAGATTTCCAAGAAAACGGCAATATTTTCAGCTGTTGTTTCCTCTTTTTTTTTTTATTTTAAAAAAGGGGTTAATTTCTTGAGATTTTATGATAATACTACTATCTTTAGAATTGATATGTAATTTTTTTTTTTTGCTAAATTTATTATATTTCTATATTACAATAAAATTTTATTTGAAATCTGAAAAATAAATTATGGAAATAAAATTAGAGAAAAGGGAAAAATTAAGAATATTTTGATTTTTTTCTATTATAATCGTGATTAAATGCATATATTTAAGTCATTCTATTTGCACTGACCTCCTTTGTAAAATGAAAATGTTGGTAACTTAGGATAAATGTGGTGGATAATATATTTGGGTTTTTCATGCGTTTTTAATATAAATTCCCTATAATAGTATGTTCAATTTATTCCGTCAAATAAAAGAGATTAATTAATTAATATAGAAAATAAGAAACTTTAGTTTAATAAGAAGTTGTAACATTTTTTAGACATTCACCCCAAAGGATTCTGAATCGATGAAAATTAGGTGAGTTATAGATTAAACTTGTGATAACTAAATAAACCATATCATTTTAAATTATTTTTACTAAAATTGATAATTTTTTAGAAAAGGGCCTTTATCTAATACTCAGAATTAACACCAAATAAATATACTAAAATCAAGGCCAAAGTCGCAATCAAATACAAGGTCAAGAAAATCAAACAAAAGAAAACCAAAATAACATGCTTAAAAAACACTCCTCCGTTTTTTATACATATATTTTTTATTTAAAATTAGTAAAAAAAATGTAAAAATAATTAATTTGTCAAAATTTTTATTTGACTTAAAAATTAAGCATATATTAATTATGAAAACCATAGAGTACCAAGAAAGAAAAAAGATAAAAATTAACATATATGATCCCTACTTACACGCCACCACTGGCTCTTGAACGAAACAGTGGCATTGCATTAATACCAATATGATACGATGCACATAGAATTATATATTTGATGGTTCTAATAAAACTTGGGCCGGCCCATCTCGTGGCTTGCAAAGAAAATCACACCGCATAGGAGAATTTTTGTGGGGCCCAAGGACCAGTCAACACGGGCGAATCAACATAGCAATCTCGGATCTAGGATGGGCTTGCAGTGCAACCTAATCACTCCAACTTAATAAATCTTCTCAAAATGTCCTGTCAAAGATCCCACATTGCCGAGGCAGTATGTGTGATTTTGCAAATCAAACCATAAATATAGTAGCCATAGCAGGCTTCGTAAGAACCAAACGACTCAAAACAATACACAACTACCGCCGGCGCTCTCCGACAAGTGCAAGAGGCCCTCCATCTAGAACCCCTGCCCTCCATTAAGGATGTCCTCCATTTCGACGTCATACCTTGCATCCAGGAGGCCCACTCTCTATCTAGATGGCCCGTTCTTTATCTAAGAGTCATGCCCTCCATTTAGGAGACCCTCCGTCCAGGCATCATACCCTCAATCCAGGAGACCCTCCGTCCAGGCATCATACCATCTATCAAGGAGGCCCTCTAACTAGGCGCCATACCCTCCATTTAGGAGGGTTGCTCTCCATCCAAGCGGCCCACCCTCCATCTAGGGGCCATACCCTCTATTTAGGCACCATAACCTCAATCTAGGAAGTCCTCCATCTAGAAGTCATACCTTCCATCAAGGCGCAATACCTTCCATCCATGAGGCCCTCCATATAGGAGCCATGCTTTTTATTCGGGGGCTCGGTATCCAAGCACCACACCTTCCATCCAGGAGGTCCACTTTCCATCCAAGGATCTCGCTCTCCATCTAGGAGACATGCTCTCCATCCAGGCATCTTACTTTTCATTTAAGCAACCTGCTCTCCATCCAGGCATCCCACTCTCCATCCAAATAGCCTACTCTCCATCCAGGAGATCCACCATCCAGGTACTATACCTCTATCTAGGAGGCTCTCCATTCAGATGCCATACCTTTTATTCAGGAAGTCTTCCATTGAGGCACAATACCCTTCATTCAGGAGTCATACCCTCTATCCAGGAGATCCATCATCTAGGCTTCATACCCTTTGTCTAAGAGGCCTTTTATCCAGAAGGCTCGTTCTTTATTCAGGCATCCCACTTTCTATCTAAGATCCATGTCCTCCATCCTGGCCCCATACCCTCCATCCAGGCGGCTTGCTTCACATCTAGATGACCTCTCTACCTGGGGTTTCAGTCCTCTATCTCATAAGCTGCCTCTCAGCACCTAGAGAGAAATTCTTAAGACTAGAGATTTGATCGACAAAGATAACAACCGGTCCATGGGTAATTAAAAAATACCCTCTTATGGAAGAATAAATGGATGGGAAATAGAATGCTCAGTACCCATGAACATATGGAGAAGAAAGTGGCCAATTATATCTTACCATATAGAAATTGAAATTGGACAAGATGGAAGGACAAGCTTCCATACACTTCAAAAAAGGTATGAAAATGGAAGTGAGCCTCCATGCATGGAATCAACCCCCATGAAAATGTACATAAATTAGTCTAATTGAAAGCAAAGTTTTCATACACTTCAGAAACTGATGAGACTAAAAACCATCTGGATTCTTACATCTATCCTCCTACATCCTTCCCTGACTGATCCCCAACCCTGCTTTTCTTTTTGATCAACTTTATGACATGGAAAACATTAAGCATATAATTTAAAAATAAATATATTATCTTGTAAATATTAATGACGCTATATAATTGTTGGATATTTTTAAAAAAGAAAGGATAAGTATTTAAATAAATGTGATTGCTCAAATAAATATGATAGTTTGAACAAATATGTTTATTTCAAACTATTGAAAATAAACATGTTAGGAATAATGCGAAAAGGCATAACTATTTAGAGCTGGCATATTCTTTTACCCTACACTTTATAAAAATCACGTTGATGATTGATTTTCAGATAAAATGAAAAATATCAAAAAACATGTAAGCGAAAGCTACTTACAAATATTATATTATTTTTTAGTAATTATTTATTGTAAAAGATAATTAATAACAGCTAAATAATTTCTTTTTTGATTGGAGGTTTTGGATTTTATTCATTAGTGAAAAAAAGTAATATTATATTTTTAAACAATTTGTCAAACATATTTACACTTGTAAAAAAACAGATAATATTTTAAGAAATATTACACTGTAATTAGCGTCTTAAAATCTTACATTTGGTATATTTTTTTATTATTAGATAATTCTGAAATGCCCAGATTATCCCCAACAAAAGCTACCCTAGGCAAATTTAATTTGTTAAAGAATGAAGTCCTTCCCACGCGTAATTGAAACATTAAGATTCAAAATTAAAAAAAAAAGAAAAGGAAAAAGATTTCGAGAACATTCATTATCATTTAAGATAATTATAATATAATCATTTCGAGAGTTCTAATCTAGCCAAGCCAAGCAAAATGATCTTTGACATGGACGGCAAGGACTGTGGGTAAGCAATAAAATATCATCTCAGCACTTATCGTAGACAGTGCCATAAATTATAATTATGCTTAAAGCTACGTCGTGTCTATGCCTTAATTTATTTTATCTCTTCTCATAATTTTATTTTTTTTATTTTCCATCTTTCTTCCTTTTTTATATTACTTCATGCACGATTAAATACATGCTAAAGTATATAATATTATGCTCAATTTACACCCGTACCGAAAAGTCACCAAAAGAAACAGAGATTAATGCTTAGGGGTGCTTGTCATCATGCCCTACTGTGACTACATCCCTTCTATTTATTACTGTAACAATTCAATATCCAGATAGCTGCGGGCATGCTGTTTTGATTTAAAATTTTAATTCATTTGCGTTTCACCAGGAGCATATTATTTTTAGAGTTAAGGTCCAAAAATTTCAACGAAAAATACATAATATTTCTTCTTTTTTATCATATAAAGCTTAACCACTGCATATATTCTACGAAATTGTGCACCATAAATTTTGAATTCTGTGATTGTCAAATGCTTTTAGTAGCACACAAAATTGTTTGTCAAAGAACAAAAATGAAAACTAAGTAAAACTCGGCAAATGCCACTTTCGGGGGATTGGGGAGAGGTAAATAATGATTGAGGCTTGTTTGAAACTGTGGGTGTAATTAGCTAGAAAGACACTAAGAAAAATAGCGGTAAAAACATTTATGGTTAATTTGATGAAGGAAAGATAATTACAATATAAAATTATGAGATGATTTTTGCTATTATATTGGTTAACATACCAAACACAGCTTTAAATTTTGCATTAAGAAAAGCTAAAAGACAGTTATTTAGATCATAAATGATAACATTATATAGACAGACGGTGTTTGGTATGAAGCTTTATTATTGATATAGAAAATTGATGTCTGCAAAGGATAGCAACTAAAAAAAATTAGAATTTATATGCAGAATGAGATAGATTTTTAAATGTTATATGTATCTATATATCACGAATTTTTATTGCAAAATATAATGCATATTGCCTTGCCAGGTGTGACAAGACACGAGATTATGAGTTTATAAATATAAATAAAAACACTTATTTAGTTTGATGAGAGAAAGAAAAGGCTGTCCAAACGATTTAATAAACTTTCACATGACAATTTCTCCTTGTTCGATTCAGTCGTGCAAAGCCGGCTGAACAGACACGCTCACGGACAGCACCAGTTTTCTCCAGGAAAAAAAAAAAGAAAATCATTTTTTCTTCCTTCTTTGCCGACATAAAATCACTATAATCATTTAATACTTGGAGGGTTTTATTCCATTCACTTCTCTTTGTTTTCTAAAAATAAAAAAAAAAATCTTATTTATTTATTTATTTTTATTTTTGGGTGAGTATGTGTTTGTGTGTTTAGTATGATTGTGAGAGATCGTGCGATGGCCGGCGCAAATTCCATGGCCAATCATCTGCTTCAAGGTACAATGGGAAAAGAAAATCTGATATCGAGCGCGAAGACAGGCGGAATCTAAGCTAAGAAAGACTGGCATAAACAGGGACAGTTTAGAAATCGACAATTGTGGCTCGGTTCAGGTAATCTGAATTACTGTTGTTGAAGAAATGGAGGATTTTAAAGGGGAAATCTGGATCATTGGAGCCCAGATGTTTAAATTAATCTTATACTTCGTGTAACATCTCACAGCTGTCACGCTTTTTCCTAAGAATATTCAAGGTGTTTGAGTTGGTGATATAAGTGACGTTGAATTCATCTAATTCTTAATGTTAATAACAGTAACAGATAAATTAATAGATGAGATAATATTATTTGATAATGCTTTAAAAATGGTTACTGTCCTAAATTTTTATCGTCTATACTACGTTTTAGAATCTTAACTTTGTTAGTACAGGAACGAATTAATGGGCTGCCTGTATTCTTTCGGTAGTACAAAGAACTCAATGCAATCATTCATATATAATTATTTTCCCAATCAGATCCAAGGGAATATTAAGGTAATCTTAATTCCAAAAATCCGTACATCCCAATAGAATTTATTGATTCTTTCCAGGGTTGAGAGTTAATAATCACCGGAGGATTAAATCAGCTGAGAATATAATAAACTAAAAATATGTAAAAAATGAGCTAATAAATCAGAAATGAAACCTTCCCCAAAATAAGTATTGGCCTCTCAAGATAATGGAAGTAATATCTGTTATTGCAGCACAGGGGGGAATGCCCATTTTTACAGTATTTGAGAGCTGCATAGACTTCTCTAATTAATTTTCATTATTTTATGTGATATTTTTAATTTGGTGGCTATCTTCTAGTGACATGCACAGAAATGGAGATATTGACCTCCACTAGTGATATGTAAAGCAACGTCTAAATACAAGATGGAAGTTAACTATAACTGTGGGATTCGTGGCCACAACCAGAAGAGGTCAATGGTGTCTTTGGGATAGGCTAATAGCGCCCTTCTCTGTCAAAACACATCAGCCAGGGGACGTTAAGCGAGTCGGTCACACTTAGAAACGAAATTCAGATATTAAAACAGTGTGGGTTGAAAAGCACAAGGGTTAAATGGTTCATGAGAGAGCATGATTTAACGTAAAAACAGCAAATAATGAAGAAATTGAACTGCATTTTTTACGTGGAACAAGTTGGGTTGGGGTTTTATCTATTATCCGATGCGTTTCTCAGTTCCTTACTGTATCATCGTTGTCATTGCAGACAATAAGCTAGAAATATCAGATGCTTTAAGCCAAACCCTCTCATGAAATCCTGTAGCATTTTTACCTTACTGAGAACGGTGAGGGAGAAAGGCAAAGAGGCAAAAAAAAAAAAACTAGCAAAAATTGTTCTCCAGCGAGGGGGCAAAGGTCGATCTCCCCAGTCGATATGTCGGCATAATAAATGTTAAAAAAGAATGTGTATACCAGACTCATTCTCACCACTTTGCCGTCCCATCAAAACTATAATAAAATGAAATATTATTAACCCATTAATGAAGCATGAATATGCCATTATCTTATTAGAAGTATAATTAACATTAATATGCAAGCTAGCTTTTCATTCCACGTTCTATCAATTCAAAATGAACTAACTGCATGCTCCCCCCCCCCCCAATATGCTTTCATTGTCATTATCATTAACTACTGATCAATTAACGACTCGTTAATCATAATCAATGACTTCCAAATGATTGCTTTTTCATGCTTAGTGAGTTTTAATTTGCTTTCCAAGAGAATAATGTCATGCCCTCTCTTTCCTTTCCTCCTCCTCAGTCTCTCTCTCTCTCTCTTCCTCCCTCCCTCTCTCTTCCCTAAAAAAGTTCTGTCATTGCATTAGCTTAGTCGCCCTCTGAGTTGTAATCTGCTGGTTCTGGCCCCACAGTTGACTCCTGAGATCAGTTACAAAGAACTTAGACCTAGCTGCCTCCCAGAGAGATCAATGATTAATTAGAGAGAATTTGGAAATTAATATACTAATCCAAGTAAACCTTTACTAATATTCAGTGTTTAGAAAGTGATTATAAATACTTCCCTGTTTTCGCTTCTGTCAAATTAATTGTCAACACAAAAAGCGGAAATCTGAACCCTTCCTCCTCTCTCTCTCTCTCTCTCTCCTCATTTCCACCACCCACACAAGGGCTTCTAACTCCTTGAGGGGGAAAAAATGGAGTCTTTGGGAACTCTTCTTGATGGGGAATGGGAATCCATTTGCAAAATGCTTTCCACCGATGAGCCTGATTTTCCTGCACATTTTCTTGGAAATTACTCGCTTCCAAAAACACAAGATAGCTCACTAGACCTCGAAACACCATCAATTCTCACACATGAGCAAGATAATGCAGCCGCGAGCTTTTTTCATGGGGTTGCATGCTTTTCTCCCGATGCTTTAACTCGAAAACCTAACTATTTTTCTCAAGAAAGTAGCCACGATTATAATCTCAACGAGAACTGGTATCTTGAAGGGTCTAATAACCAGTTAGTCTTGCCAGATGATCATTTTTCCTCGTCCATGGAATTTTGTGTGATGGATCAAGGGGAAAATGGTGGCTACTCGGACCCACTTTATTTCCAAGGCATGATCATGAACGAGTCAATCCCCATGAACGAAGCATCGAGCAGTCCTCGAACGGACAATGCTGATGAAAATGAATCTGCGGTGGCATCCTTTGGTAATCAGATTCAGCTCAAGAGAAAGGCCGGGAGACCAGAAACGGATGCTGAAACAGAAGAGAAAACCAGCTCACTCGCCAAGCCTAAGAAGAGAGCACTAATTTCCAGAGCTGTAAGTGATAACTGTAGCAACGGATCTTCGAGTAGAGGTTGTTCGTCGTGCATGGAAATTCCTAACAATGACGATCTGTTTTTGTAGGGACAGAAAAGAAAAGGTAAAACGCAGTCCAACAACAAGGACCAAACTGAGGAGGAAGAGACCAATAATGGCGGATCAAATGGGCAGAGCTCTGGCTGTGACATATCAGATGATGAATCCAATGCTTCTCGAGAGGTTACCGATGGTGAAAATTCTGTTGCCAAGCAGGCTCTCACAGCGCTCAACGTGAACGGGAAGAAGAGAGCCAGCAGGGGTGCTGCTACTGATCCTCAAAGCCTTTATGCAAGGGTATATTATATATATACATCCAACACATTGCACTCATTCACTAATCTGTGACAGCATCGCCATCTTCTGTAGTTTTTAACATGCATGGCTTCTCCATTTCTGCATGCAGAGAAGAAGGGAGAGAATAAATGAGAGGCTGAGGATCTTGCAGAACCTCGTCCCTAATGGAACGAAGGTTAGTATTAAAAATCGTCATTTATGTGTCGTTTATCAATGATTAGCCACTTTCTCGGAGGGTCAGGAGGGAAGTTGATCGATGATTTTACTTTAAATTTCATGGCAGGTGGACATCAGCACAATGCTTGAAGAGGCAGTCCATTACGTGAAGTTTTTGCAGCTCCAAATCAAGGTAATAGGAAATTAAGGTGGGGGAGAAGGTAAATGCTGGCATTAACTATTTCTTCCTCGATCGGAAATAGTTTTTGTCAGAAATTAACTGTAATTTCACAATGAATTTTACGAAGTAATCTGCAGAAATGTTTCTTACAGATTATTCAAATGGAATTGATGTTTTGCAGCTATTGAGCTCGGATGAACTTTGGATGTTTGCACCCCTTGCTTACAATGGAATTGATGTTGGCATTTATCGGAAGCTTTCTCCATTTCTACTCGGACCTTGATGGGATCCATTCTGATTTTTTTTTTCTTTTTTTTTTTTTACTCTTTTCTCACGGATAATATGTTGTAGAAATGTTGATGAACTTCAATTTCGAACTATCAGAAGTAATTATCATGTTTGTCATATCGTTCTAT
>JAOVVI020017732.1:0-10534 GCA_028571085.2 Nepenthes alata | reverse complement strand
CTGAATTTCTTTTACAGATATACATATTTTTATTTTAGATAAATATAAAAGTAAAAAAAAATTATATCAATAAATCATATTATCATGTAACTAATAGCTTTTTATGTAAAAATTATTCATATATGATATTTTTTACCTTAATATTATATATTTAAAATATTTTATATTATTAGGTATTATCCGTAAAAAATAATTTTTCAGACAAAAAAACTTGAAATTAAAAGATGTTTGCAGACAGATCTAAACCTACCCGATTTTGATTATAAAAAGGTATAATTATATTTTTTTATCTGTATAACTAGACTAAATTTAACTCCACTCAACTTAGCAGCAATAATTTCTCATCTAAAATTTCTCCTCTAAAATTGGCCTTAAGATCTTAATATAGCATTAAAAATAGGAAAAATTATTTAAAATTAGTTAATTTATTTTGCATTATAAAATTAGATTGATTTTATCAATAAAAATAATTATAATTTGAGGGGAGAGAAAGAGAAGGGCAATAGTTATGATGGGTACAGCTATAAATAAGCCGACCCAAGAACTAAACCCGCTGATAGGAGAAGGGTCCTGAAGGTGGCATGCCCGCAGCGCAACTTTGTAAGCCTAAAATCAGAGTGTCAATGCAATCAACCCAGTCAGGTCGGCCCGAGACTGTCTAGCTAGAAATGGGTAATTAGGGCAAACTCATAGAAGTCCCTCCAACTCCTCAACTGGCAAACAACGCAGTATCTCACGAATATGCCAACGGCATTTGCCAAAACTGTAAAGACAGCTCACCAAATATTCTATCCAAGATTGCATACCTCCCAATATTACAGTCACGATTCAGCGAATGATTCCGGAAAGATAGTCACCATGCAACAATCTCCACGATCGTCCTAACAAAGAAAATAACACTTGTAGACAGCCGTGATTAGCATAGAAAGCATCCATGATTGTCCGGACAATTCAGCAGATCGGCATTGATAGCTATCGCTAACTGTGATGCCAAAGGAATGTTGAACCAACTCTAATACTATGAATATCCATTCATCCCTACAAACATGGAGGCAAAGGCAGAGAGAAAGAGAGATATTGAAATGCCAGTCCAATCAATTATGTCTTAAGTAGCCAAAGCCTCATTTGGCTAACCTACTCTTACTCTTCCGGCGTTCACTCACTTTGAGGACTTCCAAAGCTGCTCCCCGTCAGACGTGTCTCTAATAAGTCATTCTCCAATGAGCGCACCCATTGGAGCACTGCCCTTCCACCAACATTCAATTCCCACAATCGTGTATTAGCATCCTTTGCATTCTCTATCTTCTTCGCTCACGTTAAAAAATTATTGATTTGAGTGTTGAAAAATAAATTAGGAAATGAGTCATACCATCCTCTGACATTTTATTTATTCGTTGTATTGCGTATGACCTAAGTTATCAGAGATGGAGATCAGACTCGCTTCAACTCAATCCGCTGAAAAAAATCAAGTAGCTCTCTTATTCGTAAAGCAATTCAGACCTAGGGACATATCTAGTTAATTTTATCAGTTCATTTTCTTTCACTTAATGAAATTTTAATTTTGTTATATTAATATTTTTATGTCAAATGGAACAAATATATGATTTTCTTGCTAAAATAATTTAATTTGATAAAATTAACCAAATTTTACATAAAAATAATAAGAAAATACTATTTAAAATTAAATGAAAAATTAAAATTTGAAACATTTATCTATAAAAAAGAATGAAATAGTAATTAAAAATAATTCAAAATTTTAAACTTCAAATAACAATAATTACTTATCAATACTGATTAACAATTTAATCAATATTTTTTTAATTATTTGTGGATAAAATAAGTCATTACTGATAAATTTTGGAGCAAAAATTAACTACTATACAATAAGTAAAAATATATTTAAAAATTATTTATGTGCAAAAAATAAAATAAGTAAAAAATGTTATCGTGTGATGGACCTTAAATTAAAATCTAACAATCTACAATTTATAGGCAGAAAAAATTTAAAAAATATATATGTAAATTATTATAAATTATATTTTTATTTTATGTTATAAATATTTTAATATTATAAAAAAATAAAAATAATAACTATATATATACTTTTTGAATTTTGTTATAAGTATTTGGATGGTCATTAGGCATATAAAATTATACATATATTTTTTTTATTCTTGGAAAATAAGATGCATGCAATCCTCTCTAATTTGTTTTGATTTCAAATGCATAGAGCTCAGTCTCATTATATTTTAATCAAATTAATAAAAATTTATATTTATATAAAAATACCTAAAATATAAAATATATCAAAGTATATAATATTTAGATTAAAATATCATCTAATATTTTAAATAAATATTTTTACCAAAAAAATTTATTAACTATATATAAAAAATATAATTTAATGAAATACTTTATTAAAATTTGGTATTTCTTTGAAAAAAAAATACATTAATTATAAAAATTAATAATTTAGGCAGAGACAGATTGAGCTGGGTATTCTCAATCATAGCCGTATCTTACTTTAAAATTATTTATAATTTTTTTTATCATGCCTTTCAATACTACTTATATTTTTTGACATATTTTATAAAATTTTAAATCAGTCGAATCCCTCAAAATCTATGTAAAGCAAATTACAAAGAGAATTATAGAAATTTGTGTATGAAATCCTACATTATTTCAAAAAAGAAAAGAGATAAACCTTACAGTAATATTTAGATATTTCCATAATAATTGACTGTTTCCTAGAAAGAACAACGAGGGGCGCTGCGACACCGTACGGTGTACGATATGACATCACAGTTGTCGGATGAAAATCCGACGCACCTTATTTTTTCTTATACTTAATTTTTTTTCTTTTAATTTTGTAAAGAATAAATAATGAGAGGTATCAGATTTTTATCCGACGGCGGTGATGGATATCATACGAGGCGCTGGTCATAGCGCCCCTGAGCTGACAAGCGCACTTTTCCCATCTAACATATTCTATATCTGTTTTGATTAGGTCTATTTTATACAGGTTATTTACTAATTTAAAAATATTTTTTATTCTCTTTTTTCTTAAAATTTGACAAAAAATAATTAAAAATAAGTCAGATATAATATATATAGTAGAGTAGTGCTCGGGTATACGTTGGGTGTGCATTAGACACCACAACCAAATTCAGTGGCATATGAGCGTAGCCTTGGACGCTTCGGGCGTGCATTAAGAGCTGCCATTTTGTCTCAGTGCACTTGAGCATCCATTGGGCATGTATCGAGTGCGGGTTAATCTGAAAAGCGCGCTCGAGCTTTGCTCAGGTATGATTTATTGACTCAAAACACGCATGGGCATATGTTGAGTGCCAGTTAGGCATCCATCAATTCATAAAAAATCAATCCAAGATTAACTTTTGACTAAATATTCTTTTTATTATTATATTAATTTTAATTATTTTAATTTAATTAATTATAATTATAATAAAATTTAAACTCGAACATGAAATGATGTGTCCTATATCTAATAGTTTATTGAATTTAATCAAGGGTTACAAATTTGTATGAATTGATTGTAATTTCTATTCAAAAATTTATTCATTTGATATGCTTGATATTTGGTTGAAAAAAATGACATTTAAGTAATTAAAGAATCATTTCTCTCTTCATAGAGAAAATAATTTTAAGCCAACATTTACAGTATCGTTGAGACATTTTTTCTTTGCCTGCTTTTAAGGGTTTTTACTGGTAGATTCGATTACTCATTCTGGAATTTGGCGTTAACTTGTTACGATATAAAAATATTACGATTCACTGCTATTTTTTCTATCATTTTTGGCACGAAAAAAATAACAGGATAAGGAGAAATTGATTATAAGTTTATTGATAAAAGAACACTTACATTAATTCATATATATCATTTTAAAATTAAAAAAAAATCGTTAAATGATCTGAATTAAGATTCTGATCTAATTTTCTTTTACGGATAACTCAATTAATTTTGGGCGTGAACACTGAATAATTATCTCAAAATTTAACCTAAATTAAAAATATCATTAACTCCGAATGACCTAATTTGACATCCATTCAACATGGCCAACTACACCCAAAGCATGATGTTTGTTCTTAAAATTGAACTTAATGATTATTTTTGCTTTTTAACATTTTTTTTCATTTATAAAATGTAACAAAAAAAAATGAATTTAAATTATTTTTTGTTTGTGGAGTAACATATCTTATATGGATAGAACCTCTCTATTTTAAATCATAAATGACTGGTTTTAAATAAATATTTGAGATTTAATCATTTAAAATTAATAATTTTTAATTTTTAAAAAATAAATTTAAAATGTAAAAATAATTTTTATTTTAACAGAATTAAAATTATATTTATAATTATAATTTTTTATTTAAAATTTTGCAATCCAAACGTACGAAAAAAAAAAAAACTAACGCGAAAGCTAAAACCTCGCCACTCTCTCTCTCTCTCTTACTCTCGCTCCTTGCCATTGCCATGGCGATACTCCTCGTCTCTCTATAATAGCCCCTCGGTAGACCTGAAATACTTCGAATCGGTAAGCTTCGCGCGGTCTCCGTTTCTCTCTGTTATTCTCTGTTCGTTCGATTCGATTTCTCCTCCACATTCTCTGCCAGCATCCCTTGCTACGAATCGGTAAGTTTTATCTTTTTTATGGTTAATCAGCTTATTGTTGGTTTGTAGCGACAAAAATGAAGCTTTCTGTTGGTTAGAGTGTGTGGGAGACAATGAGAGTGGCAATTATTTAGTAGTTTTGGGGCTCGCAAATTAGGGTTTGATTTTGAAATTACACCTATCGTCTAAGCTTGTTATTGTGTGGGTTTCTACATGCCCTCATGGAAGTCAATTCATCAATAGCGCATGGATGCTGTTGTGTGTGTGTGTTTGTTGTTTTTTTTTTTTTTTGGATAGTTGGAATTATCTTCGTTCATTATCAGAAGCCATAAGGATTACAGGAATCGCCTCTAGCTACGCTGTACAAAACTAGATTTCTATTTACGATATGAATAATAGCGAAGTCTGTATTTTGATGCAGCTCTTTGTTTGCGAACTTCCAAATTTGTATATAGCAGCCTGTAGTATTATCACCAGATCTACTTGGTTCATGCCTTTCTGACACTCCATTTCAGCTCTTCACTCCAAGCCTTGATTGCTTTTATGATCCCCAACTCCTGTAAATAGCTAGCCCATATCTCTTTAGATACTTTGCACTCCAAAAATAGGTGATTCGTTGTTTCAATCCTGGCCAACAAAGATAGCACTTTTCTGAATCCATTGCTGCCATGTGCCATATCTGGAATTCTATTCTGCAGCAACGGTATACAATGTTCTGCTTCTTAGAAATCACATCCTTCCTCCACAATATTCTGTGCCAAGGTCTCTATCTTCGTTCATTCTTATCTTTAATAGGAATTTTTTATCTTTAAATTAGAGTTCATCCACTAAAATTCATCATTCTGATTTTATATAAGGCTGTTTTGGATTATAGTATGGTTTTGGGACTGCTTTTAGTCCCCAACTACAGCTGATTTTACAAGGGATAAACTATATGTCATACTTCTTCAATTAATGTTGATGTACTCAATTTCTAAGAGCCAATTCCTTCTCAGAGGATGCAATGCATAATAACTAATAGATAAGGTTTGGGCTAACAAAGGGTTCTCCATTATGACCTAGAAGTCATGGGATCGATTCCACTATGAGCTTATGGCTATGGGTCCAAACAAGGAAAATATTCTCCGTGCAATATAGTGGTAAGACTATTTATCTGGTTATGCCCAGATCCCATGATGTGAGTGCCTTGTGTACTGGGCCACATTTTGTAAGGCATAAATAGCTTAGCAATTGCAGGTGGCTTCAATATAATCAAATTTCCAATTGCAATTCCACTGTCAAGTCCTTCACTTTTTGGTAACCATAGCCTTTGGCTAAGCAACTTTTGCATTATTTGGCTCAAGTCTAGTTAGGTTCAGAAAACCTCCTGCATACTTTTTTAATGTTCTGTATCACCCTCTTTGGTAGCAATACAGCCGTCATCTATAGAGAATATTGACTTTGATGGACTGCAATTATGGAAGGAGATTCATATGGACATCTCATATGACTTTTTAACAACGATACTTAACGATGTCTTGCAAGAGTTTACGATATTTTCACATTGATCTATAGTTCAGATAACAAAATTATGCTTCTAATTTTTTCTTCTAGACATACTACGTAAATTTGATTGATGATTATGTGCAGCCATCCTATCTGATCCACTATTCTGTTTTTGTCCTACACTGTTGAGTTTCTTTGCAATGGTCACATTTTGTTGAGATTACCTTGTCTTGGTCACAATTTCTGTCTGGAGATTCTAATAAGGAAGCTCTGGAAATTAGGTCTGTCTCATCTCATGGCTTTAGTGACCACATGATCCTAGAGGCCTAAGTGATTAGGAATGTCTGAGGAATGTGCAGTAAGCTAATTGAGAATAAAAAAATACATCTTACAATGCCACTATTTGTGAAGTGTGTTTATATTTGAAACATGAGCGCCAAAGTTGCCTCTGAATCCCCCTTTTGTTTGTTTGTTGTTGTTCATGTAAAATGCTATTCTTCAATGTATTCTCTTATGTTTCAGAACTTGTTGCTATTTCCTCTGCTTATTATTCCTTTTTGTTAATTTGTTAATGTAATGGATGTTCCAGGTTTATAATAAATTTCTCTTGATCATTTATGCAGTTAAAAGGGAAGAGAGCTTACTATCTTTCATACGACCATCCTTAAACATTGATGGATCGCTCGTCTCATGACTATCCAGCAGCTGCCGCTGCCGCTGCTATGGCATATGCTCAACAGCAGCAGCAAGCAACTAACATGCCACAGCAGCAACAATTTGGATTTCATGCGCAACATCAACCATTTCCTCCTTCAGTCCATGGTCCTCCTTTTTTACCCCCACATCCCTCTCTCCAACAATTTCCATTCCTTCGTCCGCAGCAGCCACAGCAGCTCCATTCCCATCCTCCCCCTCACCCTCACCTTCTTCATCTTCAACAACAACCACAACAACCACCACCACCACCACCTCTGGCTTTTGCTACTCATATACCTCCTCAGCGTGCACCCTCTCTGTTCAGTGGCCCATATGATTCTACCCCTCCACCAGTTCCACCGCCTTCTGATCCTGAGCTCTACAAGCGTATAGAAAAACTTGTTGAGTATTCTGCAAAGAATGGCCCTGAATTTGAAGCCATGATTCGTGAAAAGCATCAGGACAGTCCGGAGTACAGCTTTCTATTTGGCGGTGAGGGTCATGGATACTATCAATATAAGCTTTGGTTATGCACCCGGCCTTCTGGACCGATAAATGCTCCTTTTCCTTCTTCTGGGCACCTGATGCACCCTCCTCCACTCAATTTAGCCGCTGCTGGTGGAGCTTGTGGTCCAATGCTTGGTCCGCCACAGATGCAACGACCTCCGTTTCCACTGTATTTTAATCAGCAGCAGTCACTTTCTCAACCGTATATGGGTCATGGACGACCAGATTATGAGCAGTCATCAAAGACATTCAGAGGCCTTTCTGGCCCGCTTCCCTCAGATGTTTTGATGGAATTGAATAATGTGCTTAACAATCTCACTGGTACAAAGGAGTCCATCAAAGGTGCTAAAATATGGTTCATGCAAAGGTCTCCTTTTGCACCAGCATTAGCTGAGGCACTTAGAGATAGAGTCTTTGCTCTAGATGATTCAGAGAAGCAGCTGCATATTATCTACCTTGCCAATGACATTCTCTTTGATAGGTGCGACCTGTTTCTTTCATACTGTTGGTTTCTGGTAATTCAAGATTTTATGTGCCTGTCTTGCTTTTTATTATAAACAATTTAAGTTAATTTCTGTTATATGTGTTATGGTGAAGTGCTTTTGATTCCATGAATTATTCCAAACGGGGTGCTACATGTGATGATTTTCTAATTTCATAATTTATTCCATACAATGATTTTAGTTCTTAAAAAAACATTTGAGCTTTAATTTGGACCATACCAGAACATAGAATGTAGCTTTTGAGACCTATATCAGTTAGTGTCTTTGTATTAGCATTTTGTTTGGTGTTTTGGTAAGCTAGTAGTACATGATGATTCAGCAACCGATGTTGGGGTTTGTGCAAGTAAATTAGCAATGATACATGCAAATAATTCAACAAAATGGTCCAATGCTAAAGAAATAACCAAGTAATTGTTTTTAGAAGCATTAGACTTGAAGTTAGAAGGTTAATTTGGGCGTTTACGTCGGTAGAAGGAAGGAACAAACCCCCTGCTTATAAATCGCAATGCTTATTTGCAAAATACAAGGTGATATATTAAGGTATTCAAATAAGCATGTCAACACACAGCGGTCCTTTAACCAAGCAACTTGACATTATTGAGGACTGAGCTAGCTTGCCTTGGCTTATATTGAATCCTAACTACATAAAATGTATTTTCATCTTGTACAGCCAAAACAAAAGGTGCATAATATGCATAAAAAAGTAATTTTACTGAGCAAAATGGGCGGACAGTGACAATTGCTGTCTTCAAAATTAACTGAATTAAATAACATGACACCTAGCTGGTAATTTGTCACTTCTTTATTCCATTAGCAGTATAGATGAAAATATTGATATCATTATTGGTCGTGACCTTATTAATATCACATATGTTGGTAAATACGTATTTATATCAAATATATCAATTTTTTTTTTCTAAAAATCGTAAGCTGATGGGGATGTATCTATAATGTATTAGTCATATTGGCCAATATATCATGATATATTACAAATATAATAACATATCACGATATTGTTGTAGTATGATGAAATATTGGTATCCACGGCTTGGTACTAATACATATCAGCAAATATTTACAACATTGACCAGCATTTATCGAGCAACATGAATGCCCACCCAAAAAACCTACATTTGAGTTGCCTAGCTGGTGCTATTTTGGACTTATCTCTGCACACATTAATACCTAATCTTTTGGGTGTGTTCTCCTTGAACGAAGTGCGGATCTTGGTGTTTTGGGGCATGCTAATGCCATCATTCTTTGGTCCAGGTATGATTAAGGCATAGAATTAGGTAATATGAATTAATATAATTTGTCAATTGTCTCCAGTGCATGAGTTTTGGATTGTGAGTTTCATAAATGAGAATCAGTGAGGAGTTTAATTGATCAATTATACATTTTTTAGATTTTTTTCTTCTTATTTTGTACATGCTTAATGTAAATGTTTTAGGCTCTCTTTTCTTTTCTTTTTTTAAAATCCATTTCATTTGAACTTTATATACTGTGCTGTAATTGTGTACTGATGACTGACTGCAGTTATATTCCTCTTCAAAAGGTAGACATTGTAAACTAGGGTAGCTTAGTGAGCGGTTTCAAAGTGTGTTATTTTTTTATCTGGTTAAGGCAGAGTATAATTTTTGGTGAACCTCCTTTTCCCTGACAATAATGTAAATTTAATGGATCTGTTTTCTATTTATGTGAATTTGTGCATGTGACGTCTATTTTGTTTTCCCTGATCCCTCCATGATAAAGAGCACAACTTTGTTATGTGAAGCTAAAAAGGAGTTGCTAAATCTAAGTTCTTGTGAATAAACTCGTTAAATGCCCCCCTCCCCCACAAAGTTAAAAATATACGATGAATGCAGTGTGCATATTGAGTTTTTGGGTAGATTGTCAGGATGTTCAAGATCAAGATGCTAAAATTAGTTTGTTTTTTCATATTGTGGTATGAGAAGATGTTATAATTGGAGATGGTAGCTCTTTCCCTTTCATTTGTCTTTTGTATTTCCCACTTTCAGCAAGTATACAAATAACTATTATAGGGGGATAAATTCCTGCCCTTCAAAAGCTCTCAAGCTACTCGCACTTTCCAGAGACTACAAAATTGCCCATTATAGAATCAACATCAAAAGGTGTATTTCCCTCCTTTTCCTGATAGGATTGGAAATCCTGTATTTTTTATATCCATATGATTGGGTCCTTGTCCTTGGGTTTCCGAGAGTGTAAAAAATGACAATGCCTGGGGAAGATCAAGTTAGAGATGTTTGCCTTTAGAGGAACTTGAACTTGGAAAATATCAAATTAGTGGAAAACATGAAAGTGGTCACTATACTAGAGGACAGCAAGACATGACTGTGACTTAATATTCAAGTACCATTGAAAAGCTATTTCTTCTAACTTATAACAAGCTAGAGTTGAACCAGCACTGCCAGATTTGAAAGTAATCTCGGTTCAATCTAAGAATGATCATTATTTGGCTTCCCTATCCTTTTTCCTGTGTAGTGATAGTGACAACAATGGATCTTGATTTATTTTCTTGCAGACCTGTCAACCGAATCTTCCTCGTCTGTCATATGTGCAGTACTAGGATAGCATGCATCTAATAGAAGCAAATTTGGAGATCCCACTACTCCAAAAACTTACAAGGAAATAGCAAATGTGAAAAAAAAAGTGATGGTAGTATTCAAGCAGAGGCTAAATATATATATTTTTT
>JAOVVI020017731.1:0-10534 GCA_028571085.2 Nepenthes alata | reverse complement strand
AAAATAAGATGAAGCCATTACTCGAGATAAATTATTGAAACTATCAATATTTAAGTTAATTTAATTTATATAATTTATAGTATTTAATTATTGATCTAAAATTTACTCGAGACTTTGGACCTTTTCTTTGGGCCATATTTTATGGGCCTAATATTAGGACCCAACAGAGTATAATTAAAATAATATGTTACCATTTAAATTTTCATAAAATAAGATGAAGCCATTACTCGAGATAAATTATTGAAACTATCAATATTTAAGTTAATTTAATTTATATAATTTACAGTATTTAATTTATTGATCTAAAATTTATTTATTTAAGTTTACATATTAAACATAGCAATAAAAGCATATTAAAAACAATATTAATATAATAATATAAATCTTAAATATATTTTAAAATAAGATAACAAAAACACAAAAATGAAAATTGAAAAATAAAAAATAATATGTTAATTTTAAATTAAATATATATATACACGTATATTGATTGGTATAACTGTAGATGGGCCCACCTAATGAATGGTCGGTCGGATCATGGTACAAAATGGACTGTATTCACATCAAAGTCCACGAACATAGCCCATCAAGATTCTCATGTGTAACCTATTGTAACTGAATTTTGTGCACAATCTCACGAATACAAACTGCAACCGGCAGTTTAAATTGATCTCATTTATCCAATATAGTGTCACATGCCATAGAAAACTGGCAAAGAAAACTATTTTTCTGATACTGTAAAAGGAAAGCACCCGACGAGAAAAAAGAAGAGGATTGGATGCATCCAAACTTAACAGTACGCAATATTTCCTATTTGAACGTTCTTTTTCACTTATTTTCATCATTTTTCTTTCAAATTTTCTTTTTCTTACGAAAGAATTTAGCTTGAATGTTAAAATATCTGTCAGGGAGTAAGTTTCGACTATCATCTGATACTCTAAATTTTAAATATGGTATACAAGTTTTAAATTATAAAAAATAATAATTAAATTCATCTTGTTCATCCCTAAATACTTAACAAAGAACCGTCAAAAATTATTGCCAGAAATGCATCAAATATAAATAATATTATTTTCTATATTTTATCACAGGAAGGTGGCGCTTTGCTGTGCTTACACGTTCCTTCTCTCTCTATCTCTCTTACTTTGGAAGGAACTTTGATAAGATAATTGCCAAAAATATATTACTTTTATTTTTGTTTTTATTAAAGCAGCTTATCGGAAACGCTACGCGTCATAAAATAAACAGTATATTATATAAAAATATGCATTTAATTATTATTTTAAAAAAAATTAAAATGATAATTTTTACTTTCTTTTGTACACGTATAAAGAGGATATTATATATAAATATCTCAATACAAAAAACAATAAAATTTATGATATTATAACTTAGTCTATAATTTTTTATATTAACTTTTGTATTTTGATAAATATTAATTTTATAATTTTATGATAAGATACTTATAATTAAGTGATTATCATAATATATTATCGATTAAATATCAATAAAAAATATTAAATATAGGCATGGCATGCCACAGGTAAGATAATTGCATGTACGATCTCGTAATACGGTCTCGTAATGTCTGTAATACTGTATTAAAGGTCTAGTTAGTTAGGAAGTACAAATATATTAGTCTTCAATGATAGTGACTAAAATCTATTAAAAATTATTAATATTCTATTAATAGCTTATGATCTTTGCTATATTAGGATGGTTGAATTCAATCTTTTTATATTTTATATAAAAGTATAGAATCTTTATTCATTAAACATTAATCTTGATATTTTTATATATTATAAGATTTACTCATTGAACATTGATCTTGATTTTTATTCTTGATGTTAATCATATTTTGCTATAATAATATTTACTAGGCATTGAAGTTATTATTTATTATCTTGTTTAATTTCTATTAAAGTAGTTACTGAATTTTTTTAAAGGTTCAAGCATAGTGAAATGCCACTTAAAAAAAAGGGTCTCCCGTTGTTTTATTTAGAGTTAAAATAAAATGAGATGGATGATTTATCTATTTGATTTATTTAATCTCTTTTTCCCCTTTGTAAATTATGGCATGGCATACATTTGTTGTATTTTTATTAGTTATTTATGAGGTCACAATAAATAAATGGTCATTGGGAGGACCAACAATATTCACGCATGATATACTCGTGTGAAGATACGAGTCTGTTAGGCCTAACTGGGCCTGTCTGCCGATTGGGCCTCTTCGCTGTCAGTTAGGCCTCGTTAGTGTTGGGCCAAATCTTTACTGGACCCATCAGAATCGTAGTCCACTCTTCATCAAACTCGAATATATTATAGCTTTAGTTATAGAATGTATTATTAGTTCTTAGTTTTTTTTCTCTTACTCTTATATTCATTTATCATTTTATCTAAAGATGTTATATAACTAAGATGTATATTTAACATTAACAATAATAGGATTTTTGGATTGTATAACCAAAGAAGTCGTGGTTAATAATAATCAAACATCATATTTTTAGTGGGAAGTAAACAAGTTAACTTGGAGGATGTCATTACTAAGTGGTTTTCAAAGCAAATCGTTGTGAAGAAAGTATATAACCAAGGTATTTGGGTGTTATTTGTAACTAAATCTCTAAAAATAATAAAGATGTTTGAGCAAAAGTGTTAGGATTTGGCACCCGAATTCACACACAATTCGACGCAGTGAAAAAATTTGAACTCCCCGTTAGTAGACAATCACCAATTTAGTGGGCACGAAGAATAAAAAGATACACAATATTTTCAACGTAAAAACCCTTCTCAAGTCGAAAGAAAAAATCACGGGACAAATTCCGAACAAGCTTTTACTGTGAAAAATCGGTTACAAAAACCTCTGAGACAGAATATCCGCTACATACATGAGACAGAATAAGAAAAATAACTCCAGAGTAAGGAAACTCTATTTTTCTCTTATCTCTCTATTTTAATTCTCTCATTTCTCTCACTGGTGGTGCACTTTGCTCACTAATTTTACAAGTGTGGCAGCAAACAGTGAACGTCAAGAGCTCTTTCCACTCTTCGTTGCACTGTTGTTATCCTGCGGCCCACCATAGCACTTGCGGCCGCTCCGCACTTAGCTTTTTCTTTGCTTGCCTGCTAGTCATTCCTGAAGCGCCTGGTGTGCTTCTTATAAAGACCCTAACTCCAAATCTCACCTGCTCAACTAGCCTGGTTCTTACAAATAATTTGGTACACCAACTTTATCTTTTCCTACGACCTCACCAATTTTTGCACTTTTTTAGACATGCATACTTTACAGGTCGACTTGCTTTCTACACAGACGGCGCATGCTCTGCATGACAGCTACCTGCTCTACAAAATTTATTAACTCTGGTAAGTCAACTACTCTACAGAGTCAGCTACCAGCATTCCAGCAAAGTTGTCATCGGCCATCACTTAGTATGCTCGGTCTTCACTAGTCTCTTTGGTCAACCCTGCTTTCTGACCGTCCTGCTTTTTATCCATTCCGGAATTTCATTCTGGGATTTTTTTTTAAGAAATCCCATTCCAAAGATCCATTCTCGGAAAATTTTGGAATACCCATTCGGGAAATCCATTCCTTCCTTTTCATATCGGCATTTTCATACCGGCCTTTTCTATTTCAACCATTCCATTCTGGCCAATATGTTTCAGCATTTCATACATGTAAAACCAAACCAGTAAAACCAAATAGGTAAAACCATACCAGTATTTTCAAATTTGACCATTTTCATACCGACCTTTTCGATAAATTTCATTCCGGCATTTCCCACTCCAGCAAATGCCACTCTGAATTTTCACTCCAAGATTTGCCACTCTAGCAAATGGTTACTTCGAGATTTGCCACTCCAATAAACGGTTTTCTCCGAGATTTACTTACTTTGGCAAACGATCTTCTCCGAGATTTACCTACCCCGGCAAACGGTCTTCTTCGAGATTTGCCTACTCTGGCAGATGGTCTTCTCCGAGATTTGCCTATTTAGACAAATGGTCACTCCGAGATTCGCCTACTCTGACAAATGGTCTTCTTCGAGATTTATCTTCTCTGGCAAATGGCCACTCCGAGATTTGCCACTCCGAAAAATGGTCTTCTCCGAGATTTGTCTATTCTGGCAAACGGTCTTCTCCGAAATCTGTCTACTCCGACAAATGATCACTCCGAGATTTACATACTCTGACAAATGGTTTTCTCCGAGATTTGCCTTCTCCGGCAAATGGTAACTCCAAGATTTGCCACTCCGACAAATGGTCTTCTCCGAGATTTGCCTATTCCAAAAAATGATCACTCTGAGATTTGCCTACTCTGATAAATGGTCTTCTCCAAAATTTACCTTCTCCAGCAAATAGTCTTCTTCGAGATTTGCCTTCTCCTGCAAATGGTCACTTCGAGATTTGTCACTCCGAAAAATAGTCTTCTCCAAAATTTACCTACTCTGGCAAACGGTCTTCTCCGAGATTTGCCTACTTCGGCAACAGTCTTCTCTGAGATTTGCTTACTCCGACAAATGGTCACTCCGAGATTTTTCTACTATGGCAAATGGTTTTTTTCGAGATTTACCTTATCTGACAAATGGTCACTCCGAGATTTATTTACTCCGGCAAATGGTCACTCCGAGATTTGCCTACTCATACAAATAATCTTCTTCGAAATTTGTCTTCTCTGGCAAATAGTCATTTTGAGATTTGTCACTCCGACAAATAATCTTCTTCGAGATTTGTCTACTCTGACAAATGGTTTTCTCTGAGATTTTGCTACTCTAGCAAATTGTCTTCTCCGAGATTTTTTGTAACCAATTTGTACCATTTCGAATATCACACAAAATCTGTGTGATTTTTCGATGACGTGTCCGTTTGTTGAGTGACCCATAAAAGAGTAATCAAATCCGACAAAAATGCCGCATGATTTTTCCTTCATAAAGAAATATTTTTATATAAGTTTCGCTTGTATTTGTGCTTCTGTGATTTTAATAGAGCCATGCAAGCACTATACTTTCACTGTTCTCAATGTGCAATTTATGATGCACAGATTACAAGGAAGATTTAGGGAAACCAAAGCCTGAGCTGATGCTGAAACTCAGAAACTCGGGCAAAGGGAGAAGCAACCGCTACTATACAAATAATGACCGCATCAACCTACTAAACAAAAGGTTGGACTGATGAGAAATAATGCCAATCCATCCATTATAGCCGTGCATATTAGCTCTCAAAAAAATTTGTAATACCCTATTTTCATTATTAGATTATAATAAATTTAAATTAATTTAAAAATAATTATATAATAAGATTTAAGAAAAAATTAAAATTTTAAAACTTAAGCTCAACGTATGAATGATATTTGGCTTATACTCATACATGCTCGAGACAAAAGACACATGCCTGATGTCTGCCCCTATGGTGTTCATGTGTGTTTGTGATGGTGCTGCTTGAGAGAGCACCTGTGTACAATTGAGACAGAATATCGTTATCATATTAGTACAAAATACAAGGCTCGTGTGAACCTATATGAGGAAGCTATGTTTAATATGGGCATAACCAGCACTCGTATGCTAATTTTGGTATCTGGGCGCTTGTGGATGGTATAGCTACCATTTCACGTAGGAAATGATGGAAAGGAGAGAGGACGAAAAGGAAAAAGAAGAAGAAGAAGAAGAAAAAGAGAGAAAGAGGAGGAAGGGGATTGTGGAGTGATATCTTATCAGGCTGCTAGATTGGAAGTAAAATATAAGTATTCTAAATTTATTTTTTAGTATATTTCATGTATCCTTTGATTTTGTTTATATTTATAGTTTTGATATATATGTAGGTCACATTTTGTTCTTTATTTTAAATAATATTGTATACATGTGACTTTTACCAAAAGATTTAGAGTTTTGTTGGATTGTACCAAAAGTTTAAGAGTTTTGTCTAATTTATATAAAATAAGTAAATATTTTGAGACATTATATTTATATATAAATATATTTGTGAAAGATAATTCATGAGACTTATGTATTTGGCATTGGATGTAATATTCCATGTAAATTTTTTAAATCAAACTCTATTTTGTCTTTACATGAGTTTGTACTTTTTCATAGAGTAAAAAGTTTTATTTTGTACCTTTTCAATAGAAAGAAACAATTTTATGATTTATTATAAGCTCCATCATTTGACATTTTGTTAAGAACTTTTATAAGAAATTAAACAAAAAATATAATTTTGAATGTTTTGATATATCAGGTAAACTTGAGGATCACACTTGTTATTTATGTGTGGTAAAAGAAATCATATTTGACCCCATTTATAAAAAAAAATATTTATTGATAGCCCGTTTACAAGTCTAAATAGTAATATTTTATCATAATAATATCAAAATTATGTGTAAACATTCTCTAAAATTAGTCTTTTTGTCATTGGTTATCAATTTGGTATGTTATAAATTTTTTAAATTTTTACCTGCATCATATTCAGTATTTGAAATATTTTAACCCATGAAAATTGTAGGTTTTGACATGATCATCGAAATTATCTGATATTTGATTTTAGCCTTTGGAATCATTTTGCATTGTTATTAGAGTGATTTCTTACTATTTGAACTATTTGATATTCGTAAATGAATTATAAATTTTACTTATAAAATCACATTCAAATACTGATATTTGGATCTTTGATATTTAGACATTTGACATACTTGGATCATTCGATATATTGGACTTTTCACGTATTTTGTTATTTTCATTTGTTCCTTCTGTTTCATAGGTAAATTTTGTTCATCAAACACATATTATATACTTGTTAAATTTTAAAACCATAATTTTATCTTATTTCTAACATTTCATATTAGAGAGTTTTAAAATTACTTGTATAATTTTAGATGAAAAAGATTAAAGGCCTTGTTTTTATTTTATTATTGAGTCTCTATCTAGATTTAGTTGAGATTTTATGTGGGGATATTGTTAGTTGATTCATTCATGATTCATAATATTGCAAATATAATGAATAACATAGATATTTGTATAGGTTTTACGCTATTAATAATGGATGTTTGTTTCCTTATGAATTGGTTGATATGAACAGGTTAATATATATATTAGTCATAAATGTCATATTTATTTTTTATTAATGTTTTATTAAGTCCAACCCGATATTTAAATTATTTACATATTATTTAAGTACAGAAAGTAATTACTAATGTTTCTATATGATATATTGATGGTTGAGATCTTAGTAGTATGGAAGGTAAAAAGGTGCAAATAAGATCAGTACTATCTACAAATATGAATTACTAAGAATAAGATCATGAATAAATGTTATATTGTTTGGAAATGTATTAAAAAAAATTATTCAATCGTATAATAAAATTATAATGACACAGGAATTATAAATTTAAATGTCATAAGTAATGGCTAATAATGATGGTAGGACGACAAGGGTTGTTAGCGTAGCAGGATGGACGACTAACACTAATAAGGATTCGTGACAAGTCATCGAAGGAGATTGTTTGTTACGACCCAAAATTTAATATACGCATGTCAAAAATAAAATTAATAATAATATGTTTCATAAATCATAAAAACTCAACCTGGACGTAACAGTCCACGATATTTTAGTTTATTTTCACCACATCTGAAATACCCAAAATTATAATAAATATTAAAATAATTCAAATGGGAATCCAAAATATTACATTATTGATGCCACAAAAGATGGATAACAGTGTCTTAAGCATAACCGATGGGATGATAGTTTTTTATACCTAATTCGTAATTGCAATTAAATGTAAGTTTAATCCACCATTGTGGGCTCAGTTAAAAATACAAATGTAAAAAAAATAATTATTTAAAATATTATATTTAAAATATAATCCCTATTTGAAAAAAAAAAAGCCACATCATTTGTGCTGCAGTGCCATTAAAAGGGATTGGAGGAGGCTCCATCTCTTTAAGAAATTAAGGTTATTCTTTTTTATATCTTAATCATTCATTTTGAAATAAATTATTATAATTTAATAAGTAATTTTCACTAATTTTTTATATTTTAAATAAATAATTAAATTATAATTATTTATTTAAAAAAATAAAACTTTTTTGATCTTTTTTTTTGTAAATATGAAAATGTTTAATTAATAAAAAAAATAAAACTAATATTTTATTTCCAAGTGTTTTGCCGACTTAGATATTGAATAAAGGCATAGGGAAAAACCCCGAGCGTCGGGAGATTGTTAGGATTGCGCATCATCTCTAATGTATAGTCTTTGAATTATAGAATATAAACTTAATGTCCATAAATTTTTTAAAATATTTTAAAATTTGATTTTAGAATATTTTATTAAGGCTATTAAATTCATATCTAATAATTCACCTACTAATGTGCAGCCATTATATGTCATTAGTGAAATGTATCCCCTCATTCAATGAAATTGATATTACACCTAATATAGATGGAAAAAAGAGGTCAGAAAATGTGGAAAAAATCTCATAGTCTTAGATTTAGGATAAACTCAAGGTGATTGATCTTATTTGTTAATATAAATATTAGATATGTAAATATATTGGACAATTTATAAATAAAAAAAACATATTTAGGACTTTTTAATTAAAAAAATTACTATTTCACAAATTAAAAATATAGTACATACTTTTACCAATTTTTGCCATTTTGTTAAAATAATTAGAAAGTCTTGGGTCCATAAATAAAAGGTATATCTTATTTTTATTTCTTGTTTGAAGGAAAGTTATTCAAATAGAATAGTTAATGAGTAAGAAGAGGTTTAGAAAATCGATAAAAGCAAAAAAGACAAGTCTATTGACTTGATTACGAGAAGGCTACGATTCCCATTAAGAAAAATGGGAAAGGAAATTTCAAAAGTTAATGAAATTTAGAATGGAGCAAAAAGAGGAAGACTCAAACGTCTTCCAAAAATCAATACAGTTATGTTGAAAAGAAAATTTTTTCATTTGTAAACATATCTGGTTGAGATTAAATATATGATAGGATTACCCTATATTGTAACCATTGTCGATCAACAAGAAGAATATACAGCCCTACGAGAGTGTATCGCTTCTCTAAAACCCTTCTTAGATAAAAACAATACGGAAAACGAAGACGAAGAAGTCATAGTTGGCTCTAAGAGTAGAATGCAGCTACTCCTATTATTCTCTGTCATTTTAAATAAAAAGGGATTTACAGTATATAAAAGTAAAGAGACAGGCGCCTTCTGATCCTATTGTTTTTGCATTCCCCGCTTCCGTTCAATTATTACTTGGGTCATTAGTAGCATTAGTTTAAAAACGATATCATATGTAAATGAAAAATAATGGGTTTTTTTTAATTATTTTTTATGATCTTTTAGAATCGATATTGTCCATGAGAACATTGCCTTACTCATTTTGATAGGATATTTTTAATTTTGTTTGTAAATTAATTTACATAAGGGAGAGAGAGATATATATATATATATATTGGTGTAAATTACATTCATAATTAAAGATCCAATTATAATATTTCAGTGTATACTTTTTTACAGTGATAACTCACATTTGTCTACTAAAGTACCACTAGTGTACAAATTGCCTAGGTCATTTCACTATTCATAAAATGAAGATTTTTGCTATATATTTGCCAATTCATAGCTATATATATATATTTTAAACTTACATTAATCGTGGCCATTTATTTTTGAGACTTTGTCAAATCATTTATGTTTGTCTAACTGATGTTTTGATCCCAATAAATTAGGGTCACATTTTAATATTTAGTTAAGTTTTATTTACGTCATTGTTATAAAATTTTTTGACCAAAGATGTAACATATTGCATCTCTCAATGCCCTTAGATTTATATCATAGAGTGAATATGTTATCATAAAAATGTCATGAAATTGAATATTTGTTTTAAAAAAAACTATTAACTTCCATTAAATTTAAATATAAATCTAAATATAAAAATATTTTAAAAATCTATTTAAATATTTAATTTTTTAGATTCAAGTATCATCTATCAAATTCGTCTCATTTAATAAATGCGAGAGAAATGCACCAGGGACTACATGCATCTTCTCCTGTATCGTATTTAGATATTATATTTACAGATAAAAAGTGCATGTAATATTTATTGAAAATAAAAAATTATTGAACGATTTATTTACAGAAAAATATACAAATTTTAAATTGTTAACTGAAATTCTACTATATAATAAAGATTTAACTTACATATTGACTAACACAAACACAAAATTCTTAGGTTGATTGATTCCGAATAAGTGACTAATTGGTTAATGTCCAATTTTCTATGTTCATAACTTGATTATTTACCCGAAAATATGCGTGTGTGATTATAAGTGAAATGATCTTATGGCCTATTTGGTTAAATTTAATAAGTTTGGATAAGCTCGAACACACACCAGTCTGATATAAATCAGAGAATAATTAAAATAATATATTTTCATTTAATTTTTTATAAAATAAGATGAAACCATTACTCGAGATAAATTATTGAAACTATCAATATTTAAGTTAATTTAATTTAGATAATTTATATAATTTATAGTATTA
>JAOVVI020017730.1:0-10534 GCA_028571085.2 Nepenthes alata | reverse complement strand
TGGTTTGTATGCTGGGTTTAGGTTGGTAATTGTTTCTGGTATTTGTTCTTTTAAATAATGCATGTATTAAGTGTGACTGAAATGGTTTTACACGACCGATCCGTTAAATAATTTAACGTAAAAAGCTAGTAGTGCAAAATTTTATTGATTTCTGGTTGTAGAAGAATTTCACGCACTATTTTACTCGATTCGAAGGATTTTTTGCAAGATAGTTGTGAGATATCTACTTATACTGCAAGTTCGGAAAGATCTTCAGCGACAAGCCACAAGTAAATTGTATGATAGCTACTCTAGGCAGCCTTGCATGGGTAGGATTGGGGGATCCTGCTCCGCGGAACAGGATTTTCACCCGTATAAAAGGATTTTTTTTTTAGCGTGAAATTTAAAAGAAAAAAAAAAGAAAAACCTTTTTAGGGGCGAAAAACCTGCTCCGCGGAGCAGGATCCCCCGTTCCTGCATAGGTATAAATACCCCGTTCTATTTTAGGGTTTGCGCACCAAAGATTATTGAGACTAGCTTTTGAAATGTGGCCCCCTCTTGTACTTATCTCTTCTAACATTGTAGAACTTTTCCTTTTTTATCAATAATTTTTTCATTTGAAATTTTGCTATGTAAATTTAGTATTTTACTGTATGATTATCTTTCCTTTTATTGTTGCTCACATTCGGAAACCCTAACAATACGTAAGGATTGTTGTTGTAATTTGGTCATTTTAAAAGGCTAGGACAAAATGAAAATTTTGAGTGGTTTAATCGTTGGTCTCAAACGCGGCTTAGGACCGACCAATCGGAAATGTGGAAATGCGTGACTAGTGAGCTTTAAAGCCAGAAGGAAGACTTTTCACCTTGCTGCTTGGTTCGTAGCTTGAAGTTGAGCGAGGATTTCATCAAACATGTCATCAATTTACGCGTTCATATCACTATGAATCCTATTGTTTGAGTTCTCGGCAAAGTAATTTGATCTTGGAGTTATTGAATTTGGAGATTGTGAGAGACTCGGGAGATTAATAAGAATAAGACGTATTGAAAATAAAGGGCTGCACCTTGTGTGTTGCCTTGAAACAACCAATAAACTTATTGATTTGACACCATTTTGGACCATCGTAGATACGGTCCGCTTTGAGCCTGGAAGTCCTCACGATTTTTCTCAAAACGCGTCCACGAGGGAAGGGTCTCCATGCCTTTATAAGCGCTTCAACGATCCCTTCCAAAGTTGATGTGGGACATTGCCCTATGACGGATGTTTATTTGCTTTGAAGCTGATGGTTTACACAGAAAAATTACAACAATTTGTCCAATATGAAGTTGCTCCTGATTATGGACATTGACTTATCTTTGAATGTGGATTTGATCAGAAAAAAATTCCCATTTTAAAAATTAATTTTCAAAAATGGTATTGTCAAATTACTTTAGTGATTAATCAAGAATATTATTTAAAATTAATTGCCTTATTAGATACTGGTGCAGATCAAAATTGTATTCAAGAAGGTTTAATTCCTACAAAATATTATCAAAAAATAACGAAAAAATTACATATAATTAGTGGATCAAAATTAAATATTAAATATAAACATGTGTAGCAATCTGTAATCAAAGCTACTGTTTTAAATCAACATTTATTTTAGTAAAAGATTTACAGCAAGATATTATTTTAGGTACACCATTTTTTACTCAAATATATCCCTTTACAGCTTCTGCCGAAGGTATTTCTACCAATGTATTAGGAACACTTGTCTTATTCAATTCATCCATCCTATTAAACAAAAAGAAATACAAGAATTACAAGAAACAACAATCTTTAAACAAATCAATCTAATTATTAAAAAGGAAAAACAAATTAATTATTTACAAGATGAAATACAAACAGTTAACACCGAAAAATAATTGAAACAAACTATTATACAAACAAAAATTACTAATTTACTCCAACGTTTTGAAAAGGAAGTATGTTCTACCTTGCCAACTGCCTTTTGTAATAAAAAATAATATCAGATTTTTCTACCATATGAACCAGACTTTAATGAGAGCAAAATTCCTACTAAAGTACGTCCAATATAAATAAATCAAGAATTACTAGAATATTGTAAGAAGGAGATTCAAAATCTTCTTGATAAACAGTTAATTAGAACATATAAGTCACCATAAAATTATTCTGCCTTTTATGTTATGAATAATGCTCAAAAAGAAAGATGTGTACTACAATTAGTTATAAATTACACACCATTAAATAAGGCATTACAATGGACAAGATATCCTATACCTAATAAACGCGATTTAATTAATCGATTATACAATGCAACTATTTTCTCTAAATTCGATATAAAATCTGGCTTCTGGCAAATTCAAGTTCAAGAAAACGATCGCTATAAAACTACTTTTACAGTACTCTTTGGTCATTACGAATGGAACGCTATATCTTTTGGATTAAAAAATGCTAATTCAGAATTTTAAAATTTAATGAATCAAATATTTAATTCGTATACACAATTTATTATTGTCTACATCGATGATGTACTTGTATTCTCTACTTTTATCGATTAACATTTTAAACATCTGTATCAATTCCTAAATATTATTAAACAAAATGGATTAGTTATATCCTTACCAAAAATTAAAATATTTCAAACAAAGATAAAATTTTTAGACTTTAATATTTATCAACACTCAATAACACCTATTCAAAGATCAATTGAATTTATTAATAAATTTCCTAATGAAATCAAAGATAAAACTTAATTACAAATAATTCTATGATGTTTAAATTACATTACAGATTTTATACCAAAATTAAGACAGATATGTAAACCACTATATCAACGTCTTCAAAAGAATCCTCCCGCCTGGACTAATGAACACACTAATGCTGTTAAACAATTAAAACAACAAGTTTAATATTTTTCATGTTTAGGTATCCCACATCATCAAGCGTTACCTATTATAGAAACTGATGCGTCCGACTTGGGTTATGGCGGCATACTAAAACAAAAATTAGCAACAGCTCAACCACAAGTTATTCGATTTTATTCTGGATTATGGTTAGGACCACAAACAAATTATTCAACTATCAAAAAAGAAATTTCATCCATCGTTTTATACATCTCAAAATTTTAAGATAATTTATATAATAAAAAGTTTTTATTACGTATTGATTGTAAAGCTGCAAAATATGTATTACTAAAAGATGTTAAAAACTTGGTCTCCAAACAGATATTTGCTCGATAGCAAGCAATTTTGTCTGTATTTGATTTTGATATTGAATTTATCAAAGGAATTTCAAACTCTTTATCCGATTTTTTAACATGAGAATTTTTACAAGGCAAGCATGACACCTCCACTTGAGTTTGAGTCGTCTTCTCTTCTTTTTACTTATGATCTCGTATATGAATTATTTTTTTGGTTTCCTGTCAAAACCCTTCTCAAATTTACATCCATATCAAAATTCAGTCTTCACTTTCTATCAAACACATATTTTATCCAACATCATTCTTATCATGCTTTTAAAAAAGATGATGAAGGATATTTTCTCCAATGTAAATATAGTCCCACATGTCAATTCTTCCCTATAGCAAATGTTGTGCTTCATCCTTTTGCACTAAATTTCATCCATGATCACTTTCTTCGAATATTAGCCTGTAATAATGGCTTATTTCTCTATTTATCCATCGCCACTCTTGAACCAGATTTTCTTTATATTATCAATCTTGCCCTTCAAACCTATCAAACTATTCCGATCATAGCAGAATTACAACAACTTGTCCAATATGAAGCTGCTCCTAACTATAGACATGGACTTATCTTTGAATGTGGACTTGATCAGAAGAAATTTTCCAATGAAGGATGTTTATTTTCTCTTAAAGCTGATGGTTTATGGCCTTATTCCTCAACGATAAATCTCTAGCAACAGTTTGGACCATTTACACAATCACCATATACTTGGACTCCTCGACAGGATAATTACATATTACTACCACCAGATGAACTTTACTTCTTATGTGATTCGTTTAATCGGTCTCCTTATATTCAAGTTATTTCTCTTACAACTGGTGCTTCTACAATATTGCAATTACCATATGATGCCTGGAATACGGCTGACGTTTTCAGTTGGGATTTATAATTATTTAAATGGCAAGCTCATGTAACTCAGAAAGTAACTATTGCTCTTGTTAAATTTGAACAACATCAACAGCTTACGATCTTGATCAAAAAACAGACAAATTGGTTCAATCTTTTGACTGTTACTGTTTTCGATCTCATCGATGAAATACGACCTGTAATATCTGGCTATATGCTCAGCAATGGAACTTGGCTCATCTTCACAACAGCCAAGCATCTCTACCGTTACAATATTATGGCACGAGATTTCTCAACCATTTAAGATCTTGGACCACATTAGATGTTCGATTTTGTTGAGTATACCATTTTCTCTGCGGATAATATTCAAGTACGTCCGTTCACCAATGCTCTTCGTTTCTAAAAAAAATATTTTCCTCTAACAGTTTGGCTGCAAGTACCTATCACATCTCTACCTACTTATTCCGCCATCAAAATGTTCTCACGAAGACATATTTTGTCCATGCTACAGTACGCCGACATATCACTATTCATGAATAGTAAAAGTGTACGAATAAATAGTAAGATTCACAACTTTCTCGAATGGTGCAAAAAGCATGACAAGATGCAAAACAACTTAATGCAAGAGATAAAGATGGACAAGACGTAAAATAAATTGAAGAGACGCATAACAACAAAAGCAGCGTCATCACTCAGCATTTGATCAACGGCTCAGATGATTTCAAGACGGCTATATAAGGACATCTTCGCTTCTTTTCTCAGCAGGAGTAGAACCAAGGAGAAAAAAAAAACCACAAAATCCGAAGGAGTAAAACCAAGAGCCAAATACGAAGTTTCTCCTTCTCTCCTCACATCAACCCTTATCAACCTTATGCACAAAAATATTAAAGTCAATAATAGAATAATATTCTGGCACGAGATTTCTCAACCATTCGACAATTCTTTTGTTATATTAAGGACAAAAGATTGGTTTTGTTTCGTCCAAATAGTATTTTCATTAAAAGTTAGTGGTGATGGTACCTATCAAATCCAAATTCTGCTTCCTAAGTCATCTCAACCACACCACATAGCGAATGATGAGATTACTTTAAGAATTGTGACTGATTTTATTCGAAAGAAAACAAAGAAACGTATTTTAAAGAAGAACAACTCAAAGATTATTTATTTGAATTGGGTTACTTAATAGTAAAGTGATATCAAATAAGGAATGAGCTCCTCAGTATGGGCACGTAGTACTTTTTGATGCATATGTTGTAGTATTATTTTTTGTATTTATGAGACAGATTTGGTCTCTAGATTTATTTACTTACTTGCATATGTTAGTTATTGATTTTTGTTAGGTTGGGTTTTGTGGTTTCATCAATTTCTATTCTTACAAGGGATTTTTGTATATAAAACAATTTTTATCATTAATAGATGTTTATCTGCTTAAGAGAGAGAGAGAGAGATTAGATTTGGGCAATCTGAATGTTAGATAAGGTTGAGGAATAGAGATAATTAAGAGTCAAAGTTTTAAATGTGAAATCTCAATTTTAACTAGCTTGACCGGCGATAGTGTAAACTAATCCATAAATAATGACAACTAATTGGAAAAAAAAAAAATTCATTTGAAAATCTAAAATACTTTTTTTCCTCTTGTTTTTTAGGGGGCGGGGGGAGTCCAAGAGAATAACGGCCAGAGGTTAACAGCGCTAGCTGTGAGCCCTTTCTTAGTTTAGGTTTTACCGAAGTATCTCAGAGGAAATAATAGCTGGTTAGTTAGGTTTTCAGTAGGTTCCCCCAACCATAGGGATGGATGCCCAACCGGACAAATCTCAGCCGTTAGATCCGGGTGGCGTATGATTCTCAGTTGAGTACACGTGCTGCCATCTCTCCTTCCTCTTTTTTGATCTTTGCTTCCATGCATAGATTTCTCTCTCAAAATTTAGCACAAGTAGAGAGAGAAAGAGGTAGTAGAAAAATGCTCTCTTTCACTTTTTAATCTTTCTTGTTCATCATCTTTAATTGTCTTCTTTAATTCCCCTCCCCCTTTGAGCTTCAACAGCCCCAACAAAAGCTAGCGAGAGAGAGATAAAAACAGTAATACACTTATTATATGCATCAGATCTTGTTCTTTGGTAAAGAATTCTATTGCATTTCTAAGATCAGTTCTTCTCTAACCACTCACTTAACCACACACGGCTCATGATCTGCCGCAATTCGCTCATCAGAATGCATCTTCGTCATTCTTTTTCTGATCTGGGTCTCAATTCTTTCTTTCTGGGTTCCTCTGCTTACTCAGCTTTGGTATATGTTTCATTGCAATGAGAGAGAGAACAATTCTATCTTTTCCTCTTCAGTTTTTCTTTAGTCAGATTTGACCCCTATTTGCTCTGCGTATTCTTGTTTTCAATTGTAGTAATTCGAATCAATGGAACAAGGTAAAGAATTCAAGCATGTATGCAAGTTTTGCAAGAAGAGTTTCCCATGTGGTAGATCCTTGGGAGGTCACATGAGGTCTCATTTGATAAATTCGAGCGAAAAAACAAATGAAAATTTCAAAAAAGAGAAGCCCATAGCCATCGACAGCAGCGACTTATGCTATGAGCTGAGAGAAAATCCGAAGAAGACATGGAGAGTAGCAGATTCAAGTGAAGAAGATGCTTTACTAAGCTGCAGAGAGTGTGGTAAATTGTTTCCGTCATCTAAAGCTCTGTTTGGTCACATGAAGAGTCACTCGGAGAAGAAAAGAGTTTCCCATAACAACTTCTTGGCTGATGATTCTTGGGCCACTGCTAGTAATCAAAAACTAGTCATGGATAACCAATCAGATAATAAAGAATCTACGGCTCCGAATCAGCCCAGGAGATCAAGTAGAAGGCCGCCGAGTTACAAGGGGGCAACTACAACTTCCTCTTCTTTATCTTTTGCTAACAATGCATCTTCCTCTGCTTCTGGGATTGAACAAGAGCAAGAAGAGGTTGCATTGAGCTTGATTATGATGTCCAAGGATGTGGGTCAATGGGGAACTAGTACCCTCAATTCTTCTGCTGAATCTTCTGACTACAGTTCCTTGTTTTTGGAAGCAAAACAAAAAATTGAGGGCAAGGACCCTGTTTCAAATGAAGGTGATTATAAGAAGCAGAAAAAACTAACCAATAAGATTTTGAAGTCTGAGGCCGTGGATTTTGAGAGCATTCAATTGGTAGGGAGGAGGAAATCAGAGCTTTCTGCTTCAGGGTATGCGAGGAATGGAGCTAAGACGAAGACCGTGGAAGTTTCAGATAATCATTACCGAAGAAATGATCAGCAAAAGTTTCAGATCGTGGAGTCTAAACTGGATTCTGAGGGGAATTTTGAGGCTGCTGAAGTTCAATTGAGGAAGAACTTGAGCATCAAAAGCATAATAGTTCAAGGTGAATTTGGTATTAGCAAGATTAATCGAAGTAAACGAAACCTTAGTGACAGCTACAATGCTGAATTGGAGATGGGAAAATCAGGTTGTTATGTGTCAGAATTGTTCAAGGGATCACACCAGAGAAGCGAATTTGAGTGTACTTGTTGCAACAAAGTGTTTCACTCGTATCAAGCACTCGGTGGCCATAAAGCTAGTCACAAGAAGATCAAAGGCTGCTCATCTTCAAGAACTCATAGGAGCGAAAACAGTCTCCAGACAGAACCCTCCTCTCCTCGTCCAAAACCTGATGTCGAGCAGTGTGCTGCTGTCGATGGATCAAAGAAGGCTCGGAAACATGAGTGCCCAATTTGCTTAAAGGTGTTTTCATCTGGCCAAGCACTAGGAGGGCACAAGCGATATCATCTGATCGCTGGCTTGGAGGCTAAAGCCATTGATCGCCAGAGCCTTTTTATTCCAAACCCTACTCCGGAAATTCGAGACTTCATTGATCTAAATCTTCCACCTGCTGAAGAAGACAATGATCGTGCCCGAGTTCAGTTCGAGCATGCTGGCTTGAGCCGCTTCTGGGTCTGATCTCAAACTCAAAGTCCTTGCTCCGGACCTCGAGATGAACACTGGTTTCGATGAAAGAGTCGGAGAGTGTACAGATTTTCTGGATACTATTCCATTGATTCATTACAGATTCAAGAGTTGCAGAAAACAACGAGTTTCGTTTTTTGGATTTTCTTCTTACAGTCTCAACGTGAATACTAATCACATATTGTTATACCTTTGTCACAGAACAATTTCTTCTCTGAGACAAAAGCTCGAACCCATTGATTGATCTATATCATCTTTATATTGTGATGTTGCACTTGAATTTCTAATGTTCCCTTCTTTTATTGCAAATATTTGGGAGAGCAACCCCAATTTTTCTTATTTTCTTCTCATAGCTTCAAAAATTTTTCTTATTTTCTTCTTATAGTTTCAAAGTAGATATAAAAGTGGCCTAATACATGAGCCTTTTTTTACTCTGAGTGCTATGAATGATCAGATTCACACAATATTATTATAACAATCCAAATAGATCATTCGGTTCATTAAAACACCATCAACCTTATGATTTATCACATTTCACTCTTCTTAAAGCAGACATATACATCTTGTAAACATTTGTGACGTCTATTTTGATACACAAGATCGAACCATATGATTTGGGTCAAGTAGTATGCTTCATGCCCTGAATCGGATTTTGATTTCCACTTAGCAGAAGTAGGCAGGGGCTCATGAGTGTTTGGCAATGATTTTTACTTGGCAACGAAGAGAAGTTGAGTGAGGTGTTGAAAAACAATGGATGGGAAGTGGTGAAGTCACTGAGGGGAGAGAAAGATGAAGGAAATAAATAGTATTTTGCACAAAGATGGCATGTGAACTAATGCTGTGGTTGTTCAGTTACCTACTACCGTGTTAACACGACAACCCATCTCACTACCCCTCGGTTTCTTCATGTGTAAGCAGAACACAACGCTAGTGATTCCAGGAAACGGGCGGCGTAGTGTCTTTAGTACAGTTTCGAGATCAATGGATATGAATTTAATAATTTACATTTCAAAATTTTTTTAAAATAAAAATAAAATATATTAATTGTTGTATTTATATCTAATGCCATGGAATGGAGGCCCGGTGGTTAAGGTGTCAAGCAAAAGAAAACCACCAGTGGTCGCAGAGGTGGGTGCAGTTTCCGGATTCTCACCACTCGGCGGAGGGAAATGGTCTTCAAGGGCATTTTTATTGTGTCTTTGATCGTAAAATATTATATAATATATAAAAAATATAAGCTCTCTTTTAGTGTTACCAAAATAATTAAAGAAATAGTCAGTTTTTACTATGCCATGCATTTGATTGATTATTAAGCATGTGATTGTTATACAATTTTTAATAATTGGTTAGTGCTGCAAAATGACATACGAATATTTTTTTTTTTAATTGATTATAGTTAAAACTTGTATTTAATGAAAGATATTGTTCAAAAACAGTTGTATTTACTTTTATGTTATAGATTTTAAAGCATTGTATTATTATCAGTATGCCTTATCGTAATAATAATGTTATTCATGATACAAATTCAACCTATAAAATTACGTTATTTATTATGTACAAGTAGGGTTACACCTTTTTAACCATTCATAAATTTCATAATAATACAAGTTTTTACTTACCAAAACAAAAACAAAAAAAAATAATGCAAGTTTTTATTTTTTTTAAACAATATTATTGTCTCCACTATATTGATCCCTAATTGATGTATACATGGACAATCGAATTTATGCGGCCTTCTAGAAAATGAAGCAGCCAGCCCAAGTCCCTAGTTCAATATCCAACACACTACTAACAAAGGCAAGCTCAGTTGAGGGATCTAGAAAGCTTTTCAAGATACCCATTCAATATATAAGTTAGCATGCACTCAATTTGTTAAAAAACAATTAGGAGAGCGGCAAACCTATGCGACTGGTTGAGAAGCGGGGGTATGGCCCATTTCTAGAGGGTGTTTCTGGCGGTGAGTTATCTTTATATTGAAGGCGGCTACGTTATCTTATTATTAGTAAAATGATGGGAGAAAATATTCTCTCTTCCTAGTTTAATATTTCTTTGTTTTCACTTGCCTGTCTCTTAGGCATTCTCTCGTTCTATAAACAAAAATGCTTGGCCGGGAGGGCTACTTTTCACATACACGCCTAGATACGTGGTAGTTTAAGTTGAATGCACGTATAGAATAGAAGATATGGTACCATATCTTGATCCACTACTGTTTTATTAGTCTACACTGCACTAATAGATATCACACCCCATCCATCCCAGCGGTATTTTCAGGTCAGCACCCCCGTTAGTTATCATGGCTTGGCAGATGTCAAGTTGCAGCACCCTCCACACGGATTCAGGGGGGTCCTTCTCCCCTATGGAGAAGGACCATCCTTCTCCCTTCATCAGCCGTCGGATCTTAATCCGACGGCTATTTTTTTTTTAAAATAAAAGTTATTAAATTTAAAAATAAAAAATATTAAAATGTATATTTTTATAATCAAAAGTA
>JAOVVI020017729.1:0-10534 GCA_028571085.2 Nepenthes alata | reverse complement strand
CAGTGCCAGAGGCTAAGAAGCAAAGAAACTCTCCGAAGAATAAAGTATGTCTAATTTTTTTATTTTTTATTTATTCATCTCCAACACGCTCTAGCACCGCACCATTTGGACATATTTGGGATGCATTTTGGACAAGTTGGGTAAACTATAATAATTAGAATTCATAGTAAAAATTAGAGAAACTTGAGCTGCTTTTTGAAGATATTACAACAAAAGTCATTCATACTGGTTCACCATTAGCTTGGATGTTGTTTATAATTATGAAATTTGTTTTTAGATGAGAAAATAAGAAATATGCATTCCATTGATAATTTATTATAAAATAGTGTTATTCATGAATTATGTTATCAAATCTATAGATAAGTCATGAATTTTTGCAAACGTGTCCCCAACATATCATATATTCGTTTAACCACAATGATTATTATCGAAAGGAAATCATGCCTAATAAATAAGAGTTGTTATAGTCATTCTAGTGAAAAAGCTCCTATATCTAATGGTCAGAATTAAAAATTAGATGGATGGATAATTTCTAGTTCTGATTATTGAATGGAAATAAGAGATTCCCCGCTAAAAAGGCCATAATAACATTCCTCATAAACCATCTTTACAATTTAGGACTACATTCAGCCCATAGAAAAAAGGAATGGTATGTAGTCCCCCCCCCCCAAATCACAACATTTCTACTAAAAAATGCATCCAGCGCATGAAGCATCCTACATTGCAAGTTTTAGGGAGTCAGAAACACATAGTCTTTTTCCTTCAGTAGAAAGAGACTATTTTCGTGGTTTGGACCTGTAAATTAAGTCACAATTGCCTCGGGATGTTATTTTCTGAAAATGATGACACAACATATTAAGAATAAGTTAATTGCACTTCATGATTGATGAACAATATTATTTTATACTAAATTGGCAATAAAAAATTGCATATATCTTATTTTCTCATCCCAAATAAAAAATCACAATAAGAAACATTATACCACATAGCGGTGAGCCGATATAAGTGAATCATGCAATAGCATCTTCAAAAAGACATTTTTTTCTAATTTATATTACAAACCCCAATTTTTTTACAATTGACTTTAGACACTGACACTTTAACTCCAGGATAAAATCAACGTTTAATTTGAACCATGAGATGTCGGATAAGAGAACATACCAGTAACCAGGCAAGAAAGGTATAGCATCAATGATGATCAAGCAAATGATGGTTGCAAATATAGATCCCCCGATCACGACGTGCATGATCCAATTCCACCGGACGACATCCATGGCCAAGTGCAGGTTTACTAAACATACAACTACAAGAGTCCAAAGATCTCCCAAGCTTGATCCATCAATGGTGGTCTTCCAATATGCAGCTAAAGGAATAAAATAGACAACTAGACTTTGCCATAAAGTGTCCACCATTGTTATCCAAAACAGCTTTGGGTTGTAGCAGTCTTCCCTTTGCCCGGGTCTATAGAGCTGAGGATACCTTAAAAGAGTTCTTCTACTCAAATCTTTGTCAAGAATTCCAACAGCAATTGTAGGGAAACAAGTGTAGATTACAGAATACAACATGCTACTCCATTCTGTGATCGCAGTTGTCAAAGTATAATCAGTAAAGAGGGTGTACCTGCAAAGAATACAAGAAAACATCACGAGATATATGACACTACCTGATTGACGTGGCGTCCATCCATCCATCCACACCAATGGGCCCACACAACAACAGATTGATAAAACGTTACATAATTAGAGAGTGTCCTCAATTACATCTGAAGAATCCTCTGAAATTTTGTTCTTGACGTTTACCCCCAAATATAACCACATTCCATAAGTTCGGTTGTCATGTCATCATCAATGTGGAATGACAAGCAACCTTCCTACCATCTATCTTGTACAACGAGAGGGTGAATTGGATATGCTGCAGATAGTCTGCTGGGCAAATAAGACTCTTCAGGGAAGACAAGCAAAAGAATAGGCAGGATATATCAAACGCTAACTCTCTGTGACAGGTAATAAGAATACTCAGAATGTTTTTCACTCAATTATTGAACTCAATATATTTATAGAACCCTATGATCCTATCAATAGGCTGAAAAATGCTTTAAAAACACAGAATAAAGACATATGTACCAAAACTTGGCTCACCAGAACATGAGAAGAACAAACACAGAATTCCTGTAAAAGTTGTATAGTATCATATAACCCATCCTCTGGTAGTTCCAGTGACCATGAACCAACAAAAGGGGTACTAAAAATCTAAATTGCCCCACTGCAAAATCTGAAGCCATGACAGCTTGCCGACCTTCTTGGCCACTGATCCCAACCCCAACATCTGCCACTTGTATCATCGACACATCATTTGCACCTGCAAAGAAATATTACCAAAAAAGGAAAAAAAAACCTACAATAAGCCCAATATCCAGAAAAGTGGCAGAGAAAACATGTTTCCTCAATTCATAATTATCATTATTAAGACTAAAGTTGGCAGAAGGGGATCATTAGTGCATATAAAAGTTGGGACTGTATATAATAGATACAAAGTGGCCCGACTTTTTCCAGACGCCACCATAGCAGAAGCTTTGTGTATCAAGCTTCTTCTTTAGGAGGACTTTAGTAGGCAAAAAAATGCATGGCACGTTGCTTACCATCCCCAATTGCAAGTGTCATGTCATCTGTTCTGTTCTTTATAAGGGCAACAATTCCTGCTTTCTGCAACGGAGCCACCCGGCAACACATTACGACCGCACATTCACTGGCTAACAAGAACAGCTGCAAAAAAAATGATATGAACGAAATAGTTATGTCGATGCCAAAAATATTCATGCTCTAACAGCTTTTCGAATGAGTGGGTTTTTTCGAAGATTAATAGTTTTTGGGGGAATAATTACTAGTCGAAAACATTTTTATGCCAACAGAACAACTAATATCAGCATATCTGTCACATTTTGTGCAACTGCATATGAAATCAAAACATGTGCTCGTTCATGTGTGCTTGCATGCATAAAGCTGGGAAGAAATATAAGAGATTATATCTGCTTCACTACCTCTTCCTCAAGCTCAGAGTCAAGAATGTAAACCAGGCTGGTGCCATCGGTGATTAATGCTACAGGACGAGAGCTTCTTGTACAGTTCCTTAACATATTCAAAGCCTCTTGCAACCTCCTCCGACATGACTCCTTCCTGCTGCTATTAATTATAATCTGGGCCATCTCACCCGTTAAAAGTTTCGAAGAATATCCAATGGATATCGCAGTTTCTTGCTTGTCACCAGTCAATACCCACACTTTAATCCCTGCTATCCTTAGAGATTCTATTGCTTCTGGAACACCTTGCTGCAGCTTGTCTTCGATCCCAGAGGCACCTAAGATAGTAAGATTCTTCTCCACACTGCTAGCAACCTGGTGAAGTTTGGCTGCCCTTCCCATCAAGGCAGTGCTCGAAGCCTCATATGAAGATTGCCACTGCTCAAATTCAGGGCCATTAAGTTCCCTCATCCCGATCACAAGTGTTCTCAAACCATATGAGGAGTATTTCTGAATATGTGCTTCGGTTGCATGTATCACATCCAAGTTCAAGGATTTGTTGATCAAACTAAACATAGTTGTGTCAGCACCTTTTACAAAAACTTTCACTATGTTGTCTGGGCAACGCAACACAACAGACATCCTCTTTCTATCACTGTCAAACTCGTGCAATCCCAAAACATCAAACCTGTGGTTTTAGATACTTGGTGTAAGAAACAAAAAGGTATGAGATGAATCATAAACCTTACATGTTGAGATCATGTATATATATATGTCTACATACATGCATACATACATACATACATATACACATACACACACATATATATTCCTATCTCTCGCTCACTTTTCTCATTATCTATTTCCCTCGGTTTTGTTTTGCAACTCATAATAAGGTCTCAGTACATTTGGGCTGCCACAGCATTATATTCCACTTTTTGACTCAGGAACCAGGATGGCACTGTCATGACATGCTAGCAAGCAAGCCTTGATGCCCAGTTATTTCTATGATGATGTTGAACCAAAAAGGCCGACAGACATATTTGACACAAACTATTCAAATATTACAGCAGGTGTGAAAACTACCACCATAGCTTTAATGCCACCGAGAACATTCCACAATATAGGCTCTTTTTCTTATCTCCCTCTTTTTCCTGGTTCCAATGACTAAAGCAAGACCAATTGAAGAGAAAGAAACAAAAGTTGGGATAATCTGAGTTCATTAATCCCGAGAAATTGGAACTAAATAGGTTCTCAATACATAGATACATACATGATAGGAGATATAAATAGACATAGCCTCCTGTGTCTAGAGGGAGAAAAAACCTTAAACAGACTAAATAGATAATAACAACATAAAGAATTCTTAAATGCATTTTGGACCTTCCAAGTCATATTTCTCATTCACAAGCTTCAAGCTCCAACCATCTAACCTCTGAAGAAGCAATCTTTGATGCATTTGGAACCTTGCAAGATAAAATCCAACAATCCAACCACCTAAATCTTTAAATCACATTTACAGCACAGTCATGGACTTCTTCAGCTTTACCAATGCTAACATCTATGAAAAATAAGTTGCAGACAAGCACATAAGAATAGGTTTGGGGGCGGGACAACTCTAAATTACCTCAGTCTTTCTCCTAGAACATCAATATCAATGTGGCCAGAGGTTCTTTCAAGAAGCATAAAGCCATAGGCAGCTGCAGCATAAACCAGTGCCTGCTCATCAGGAGACTCGCCTTGATAATCTATTAACCTCACAGTTGGGTCATTCGAATCTGTAAGTATAGGCACAATTGTATTGCAAGCGGCCAACGCAACAAAGAAATCATGTATACATTTCCCTTCATGTGTCCCCTTTCCACTCTTTGCTAGTCTTTCAAGCTCAGGATCAACTTTCACCTTCATCTTTGGCCTTAAAACCTGCCCATCCACTAACGCCATACAAGGGAAAAAAAGGACAGAGAGACACCATAAAAGTCAGCATATAAGCAAAAAACGGGTCCTAAACCACTGTGTCCAAACCAGCATGAAAAGAGAGAGCCCAACCCAAACTCAACCCAATACTTGAAACCCCTAATCTGAATCCAACTCACAATACTTCGGGCTAGATAAAAATCCATTAATTTAGAACTCAAACCCAACTGAAAACTATTTTTTCATCATAAAGAAAAAACATATTGACAATATTAGTATAATTTCTAGTCAATGAACTCAATAATATAATTACTAGTAAATATTCAAAATTATAAGCTATTAAAAATAACTTAGCTCATAAAAATACTTTAACTATCAAACAAGAATATAAATATCATAAATTTTAAATTCATAAGATAGTTGAAATCTCTATGTTTCTCCAAGTACCAAGAAGCTTATCAAGCATGTGTCACTCTATAACAAATATAAAACTACATAGAATATAAAATTAAGTTCATAATAGACTTAGATTGGTATTTATCTACTATCATGGTCAGGATGAAGTTGGGACATAGTAAACCAAAACCAAACCCCGATCCAACGCAAAATTTCAAGTTTTACCCAAACTCAAGCCCAAACTGGTTCAACTCATGTTGAATTGAATTGGGTTCGGATTTTTCTACTGTATGTAAAGGTAAGCATATAAGCAAATAAAAAGGTCCTAAATTTAGTGTGATACTATAATGGATAAACTACGACTGAATTACCTTGGACAGTGTATCCAACCTTCTCACAAGCTGCCCCACTACTATAATCGGCACCATATATGCTAGCACATTTGAATTCCATCTTGTTTTCAGTCAAAGTACCGGTTTTATCCGAGAACACATACTTAATTTGTCCCAAATCCTCATTTATATTTAAAGCCCTGCACTGAAATCTCGAATGTGAAGCCTCATCATACATATCATCATCCCGGACCATGAAGTAAGATTGGCCAACTCGAACAAGCTCCATAGATATGTACAGCGATATTGGAATCATGATCTGGAATACAATTACTGACATGAGGAATGTGAAGAATATCTCAGGAGCCAATCCATAATAGTTATAGTCCTCCTCTTTTCCACCGGCAAAGGTCTTTTTCCGGTAATACGGCAAGGTATTCAGTTCATCCTTGTGACGTGCCAGCCAAATGCCAAAGAGAGTGGACACTATTGTGCATAAAACAACAAGGAACAGTGACAGCAAAATAATCTCACGATTCATTTGAGTCTCAAGCCGGCTTCTCTTAGACGGGGCACCTGAGCTGTTAAGCATAGCTTTGGTCTCCCGGCCTGCATATACTACCACCCCAATTGCCCACTCAGTGTTCTTGAGCTCACATCCTCGGAGAATAACATTTGTGGGTCCTAGTGGCATCTTTTTCCCATCAATCTCCATATTTGCTTGGAAGTCATAGATGTTCCTGTTGGGCTTCTCACACTTGATAATGCCACTGATCTTTTCCTTTTCAGGGTTCTTCAAAAGGGTTTCCTGTTTTGCATACCGTGTCTTCAAATTTGACTCCCCATCGATGTTAATGGTCTGGACATAAGCAACTCCAGTATGGTCACTGGTTGACAGAAGCACAATATCACAAGGAAGACTTTGATCCGACGGAACTTTTATGATTTCACCAACTTGAATGTGCTTCCATTTTTTCATCTGAAATTGGCCATTGACCAGCACCGACGCAAGCCGGTTGTTCTCAACTCGGTCCGACCGATGCCGCCTCAAATCCTCATACGCATCCTTAATAGCTGAAACGAACAATACGAAAGCTAATGGCAAAATCGAAGCTCCCCGGCCAAAAACTGCTAGCTGGGGTAGCTGATTGAGGATAGCTATCAAAAGGAAGTATATGTATGCTACCCTATGAAACTGTTCGAACAGGTTTCGAGGCAGGAATGATATGACCGAATACTTTGAAGTCCGAATTGAATTATTTGAGAATTCATACTTTGCATTAGTCTTTGCAGGATCATTTATGTAGATCAATCTCGCATCCTCGTCGTTAATTTCCTTCTGGGACGTGCCAAACCCTTCTGATTCGACCCTATTCGATCCATAACTCACTGACCTAGACCCTAAATCACCGAAATTCATCTCCCTCGCCGAATTCGAAGCCGAGGCTCTCCGCTGGTACGATGTACCTGTCCGCCGAGACGAAGAATGCACTATTGTGTCACTGTTCACAGAACTCTCAAATGGGTTGTTAAAATCAGTCGATACCGGTTTCAACAGATCGTTTAAGGTAGACATTGACTGGAAATCGTGAGAACTCGGGATTCTAGGGGATGCCATCAAAAGGGGCCGACTCGAGGCCATGATCTGAAGATCAGAGCCCTCTTCAAAATCAGCAAACTACACAAATACGTATGCTACGCTGATCCTATTGCTGAAATCAAACTATAAATCACCCCAGCAACAACAATTACAGCCAAAATAACTCAAATTGGGGTACAACTGGAGCTCACAGCTCCAAGAAGCTATAACATGACGGTATTTGGTCCTGGTGACGGTCAAGCACAGGGTTTTGTGGGCGATTCCACTGTCAATGAGAAAACAAGTACCCTCCAGAAAAGGGTATTAACTGAGGTGCAGAGAATATACAACAACGGGGAAACTCTAATTTCTGATTTCTTTATTTGTGGGTTTTGGGAGGATTTGCTTCTGCAGAGAGACATCGTACAGAGAGAGAATGAGCTGATTTCCCGGGAGCCAATTATGATCTTGATATACTGCAGCTTCCGCTTAATTTCTGTAAATTCGAAGGTCAAATGGCATGGTAGACGGGGAGGAGGTCGGGGACGGAGATGGCCAGAAAAGGGTAAAGCATTCAAGAGCTGTTGTTCCTGGTCTTTCAAAGCGTTTTGGGAACGTAAATCCCATTTCTATGGCATTTTAAAAAAAGGCTGATTATGAATTAAAATTAAATTAACTTAAAAATGAAAAATTAAGAAAATTGAAGTCATCCCATAATATATAAATTATTTCAAATATATATATAATTATATTATATATCATAATTTTTTATTTTTTAATAATTAATTAATAATAGAAATAATGATTTTTCAAAATAATGTGTCCGTATATGTGAGAGTTTAGGAGTAACAATAATTTCAATAATAGGAAGAAGAAAACTTTAATGGATGTCCCAAATTGACCCCAAATAAATAATTAATTTTGATATGATTTAACGTGCATTGATCGGACTTAGATTTGATGGCATTCGTAATTTATGATTAGATATGGGTTATTTTTGTCCAAATAAAATTCGATCCAAATATTATAGTATAAAATAAATATAATTCTTCTAATGTGACGGCAACGTGCGTGGAAAATAATATGAAATAACTTTTAAATTATTTTACAATGCATATTTTAAACATTCAGTTGTAAGTCTAAAAATTAGAAAGAAAATTATAAGATAGTTGTTAAATCTATTTGTATTTTATAAATTAAAATATCAGATAATTAAATAATATATATATATATAGTGTTAAAGAGATGAAAATATTAAGCTTGTTGAGTAAATTTATTCTAAAAGATAAGATTATTTTATAATAATAATATTTATAAACTTTATAGTATGAAAAATGGAACATTTAATATAGTTTAGACACTTCAAATGTATACTAAATAAAATACTGATAAGAAATTATATAAAATAAATGATATAAAAAATATAAAATAATGTGATAAAAGATAATTTTAAAATATTTTTATTATCAAAGGATGTTATTCTAAATCACATAAAGAATAAAATAAATTTATATAACCAATTCTCTCTAATAAAATATAAGGCTTTATTATTATTATTTAAAATTGATGGATATTAGTACTGGGGCTCATTAATTCCCATTAGTTAAAGTCCACGATAAAATCAAATAGTTATGGGTGGTTAACTTTTACAGAATGAAACTGATGATAACCACCCGAAGTTAAATCCAACCAACCATCCTTATCTGAGGTGGTTGTGGAGTGGTTAAGAAAAATGTCTCAGAAAAAACTATAAGTAAGTGGCTATTTTCAGAGGTAAATGTAAGAAAAATAAGTTGTTTAAATAGCCGTAAAAGAATCTCTCATTGTACTTTTCATATCATAAAAAGATATTATTGACTTGAGCGTCGGAGAGCCTGCTGAAAAATTCACCCATTTGGGCCTTCGATTCTCATGTTTTCTCTCGTGTTGTGCAAATTTTTGATTAAGTGAACACAGATCCGATTCAATTTGAAACCCAAGACGCAACAAAAATTATTTGTTAAATAAACAAATATGAATTTGTTTCATTTTGATGCTAATAGCTCATGAGTTGAGCCCATATTTTTTTCCATAATTATTTTTAATGTTACATATATATAACTCTTAAATATTTATTAGCAGTAATCAAATTTTAGTATTTAAATTTATGTTTAAATTGAGTTCAAATTAAAAGTTCTAGATCAAGTGGATTTGAGCTTAATAAATAAGAAGCAAGACTAGTTTATGTATTTAAATACAATGTTATTTTGATGTGTGAGCCTTACGGGAGAGATTATGCATTTAAAATTTAACTGAAGGCAACAAAATTAGGAAGTACATTCTTCATCATCCTAAAAAACACTACTTGTGCACATTTTGTCAAGTTTTGTTAACATAAAATTCCTTTATCCTCTTAATATTTTAAATTTATCTTTCATTTGAGGCTATATTGTTGGATGAATCATCTAAATATCAATAAGCATATTATCGACTGATTACTCTGTTCTTTTATGACAGTCTTAGCATTGACATCATTCTGGTATCTCATCTGTAAGCCTTTCTGTTATCTAGAAAACTATTTTTATATGTTGTTCTTTGATATGATGTTATAGACATTTTAATTATTATTTGTTACCAACTTATAGATATATTTGAGACTATTTGATCGATGATCCAATAGCCTTATAACTGTCTCATCCAACACCCTTGTGATTCGTCAGCACCCCATTATTGGGATCATTCTCACCCAGAGTACCCGCACATACCTGGCTATATCTATGTTTACTAAAACTTTAGACCTTTGTTTATCTGTTTATTATCTATATTCAGCTTGACTCTTCTAATTTTGTAATAAATTTTCTGCACCGCATGCATTTTTAGATAAAGCATATATCAACATCTTACTCAGATTTTTAATGAGCTAGTAGCAGCAAATGGTTTTATCATGAAATTGTCAAAGTAAAGATTATTAAATATGTTACATTGGCTTATTTTTGTAACAAAATTTAATTCTAATTAAATTATATTTAAATATTTTTATTTATTAATAGTGCTCAGCCATAACTCAAGACAAACTCTTTAAATATGAAAATAATCATGCAAATAAAAGTCACATATATGTATTTGGGAATGTAGCTCCACATCTAAAATATGCATAAAAGACACACATACGTATTTTTCTGACAGTTCTATGTATAAATGACACAAATGGCCACTTTCCAACAACTATACTGTGAGATTCTGAGTTAAGGAAATAATAATTAGAAGGCAATTAAGTTAATATAGGTGTATCATGGTCAAAAGGTATGAGAGGAA
>JAOVVI020017726.1:0-10536 GCA_028571085.2 Nepenthes alata | reverse complement strand
AGACTCATGGCGATGAGCTAAACCAGGCTTTATTGATTGAACAGGAGCAGCTCCGGGAGAATTCTTTCCACAAAAATCAAAGTATTGGGGCAAAAATTTAAAGGGTGGACTCATTTATTCTTCAAAGGACAGGATAAGGGAAAGTCAGAGGAAATAGGGTCTTCTTCTTCGAGGTTCTAGTTTGTAAGTTCAGCTTGCAAGTCTATCGGAGAATCACGCAGGACGAGTTTGCTTTCATCAGAGTAGAGTCTACTGCAATTGTGGCTCGATAGGCCATTTTTTAAAGGATTTCTCGAATTATAAGCATCTGGATCCCAGACGTCTAGATAGTAGTCAGACTGTTCGAGGCAGAGCATTTGTAATTTTAGCTTGTGATGTTAGTGCCTGTTCCTCAGTGGTGGAAGATTGTTTCAGTAGGACTGTTTCATTCTATATTGCGGCGTATGAGTCCTCTGAGTTCCAAGGAAGAATCGATAAAAATACTTTAGGGCTGATCTTGGTATTGCACATGAGTCATCTTCTAAGAGATGGGTTCCAAGCTTATTTGATGTATAGGGTCACATTTGGAAACCATTTTGTGACCAATGAGAACATTTTGGTCATCAACGAATTTGAAGATATCTTTTCCAAAGGAGTTTTTTGGATTGCCTCTGGTTCGGAAGATCAAATCTGCTATCGATGTTGTACCTAGATTTGCGCCTATTTCAAAAGCTCCATATAGGGTGGTCCCATCTAAGTTGAAGGAATTGACACAAAACTTGTAAAATCTATTAGAAAAAGATTTTATTCAGCTAAGTGTCTTGGCCTGGGGCGATTCAGTACTCTTTGGGAAAAAAAGATGGATCGATTGGTTTTTGCATGGGTTATTTGGGAATCAAATATGTATCACATTCCATGGATAGAGGATGCAGGCCGTGGCAAGTTGGAAAGGAACAACTAAGGTTGCAGGGGTGTAGAGTTTCTTGGATCTGGTTGGTTATGATGAGAGATTTCTTGAGGACTTCTTGAGAAATAGATTATTGTCGGCGTTAATTTTGTCGATCTCTATTGGATCAAAAATATTGGTGGCATTTAGTAATACTCTTAAGAAAGATCTAAGTATATATGGATTTAGTATGGTCGGACGCATCGTGAAAAAAAATATAAGGGAAAGTCTGGGATGTGGCTCTGTCTAGAGGATTTTGCACATAAGTGCTATGTTGAGAATCTCAGTGGGAAGAATGGGCTAGAGAAATAACTTTTTTTTGTTGTTAGGATTAGATTCCAAATTAAGCTCCTATTTGCGGGAGAAACTCTTGAGAAGATTGGAGTTCAAGTCCTTTTTGGGACAAGCTGTCATGAAATTAGACGTGATTTAATAGGAAATCTTGAACCTACCATATGAAGTGCTTTACCATTATGCGTCCGAGAGAGGGTTAGAGAAGAGGTGTGGTTTCAAGAATTCTCGCATCAGAGCCTCGACTGATTGGATGAAAAATTAGAAATAGGTGAGGTCATCAGTAGTTATAGTTGAGTTGGATTAGTCCATGTTTGAAGGAAACATCAAAGATTATTCTACCAGCGAAGTGGAGAGAGAGTTTGATTGCGAGTTGATTATTGATGCGGCACAGGTAAAGTCCCAAAGGTGGGAGTATTATTTCAAGGGGGAGGTAGAAGTTTCTGTCAAGTTTTAGTTGAAGGATGGCAGATCAATTTACCTTACCTATGACAATCAAGAAAAGTTGTTATGGCCAGAAGGGATTCATGACAGCTTGGATAAGTATAAGACCATGATCATATGATGCTCAGATATGTTATCATCCAACAAATCATGTGCTTTGGAAAGTTGATAGGAGATTCTAAAATGGTGTCGAAGATTCTAGAAAGTTTGGATAAGATGTTGGTTAACAAGCTGAAATTCTATATGGCATTGGAAGCGTGGTCGGCCCCGATATCATTCGTGATCCGTCAAAGAAGATTAAGACTATCGGAAACCGGCTAATTAAATTTGGAGTCACCAGAAAAGTATGTTGAAGTTTCAGTTTGGATTTTAGAATAAAAAGAATTAGGTGCCGAGGAACAAGATAATCTAATTTGCTAGAATGCTTTTGAAGGATCTTCCAGTTGAGGAGGCGATGTGGGAGTGAGAAGAAGAAGCCTTTAAAGATTTATTTCGGCTCTGCCTTGAACAATGAGAAATTTAGTGGTTATTTGGATGATGATGGAAAAGCTAATGAAGTCAACTCATCGCTTGCCGATCATGATATCATTCTCGAGATTGACTGTCGACATCTTATTAAGATGAGGGGATTGTAAGGTATATCAATTTTGAGTCTTCTGATTATGATTTGAGGCAGTTAATTGATCAAAATTATGTAGTGGAAGCGTGTGGGCTCGACTAGTAGTCATAGGATTTGATTTGAGATTCAAAGCAGAATATCAAACTTGCAATCTGATTTGAGGTTCAATGTGGATGGTTAGGTGTTTCTGAAAGTATCTTGAAGAAAGGAATTTTGAGTTTTGGGGTCGAAGGGTAATCTAAAGATGAGGTTCATTGAAATCTTCCAAGTTTTCGGTAGATCATACATACTAGCTTTACTTCTGAGTTTGGTGGATAGACATGATATATCTTATGTGATTAGTATGAAGAAATATGTGTATGATCATTCGCATGTGCTTAGATTGAAGTCATTATTGATCGACAAGAAGTGTTTTATGTTGAGATTTCGATTGATAACAAATGTCAAATGTTGAGGAATAAAATGATTCTATTGGCCATAATACTATCGAGGAATCCATTGGTTGAAGAAACGACTTGAAAGTGTGAAGATGAAGTTCGGGAGAATACTTCGTTTATTTGAGGTTTGAGGTGTGTAAATTTTTAGGATAAAATTTTTATAAAGAGGGAAGAATATAATATTATGAATTTTTATTTTATTTATTTTATGTAAAAAATTTATTTTGGATGTATTTATTATTTCGATAATTTGAAGGTGGTAAATATATATATTTATATTGTGAAATTTCAAGGGATATTCGGATTAGTCGGGTTAGTGCAGATAATGCACCTGTGAGGCACCTGAATGTCAAATTTTAGTAGGCATGCAGCCGAGGCACATTTGTATTGGCGTCTAAGTGCCGATTGGATAATAAAATAAAAGAAACAAATAAAATGTAATAATAATAATAATAATAATAATAATAGTAATAATAATAATAACGAGAAATACAATGAATAGGAAGGCAGTGCGGCATCAGGCAAAGAAGAGAAAGGAGAAGAAAGAGGGGAGAAAGAGGAAATAGAGGAATGAGAGGGAAGGCTACACGAGGAACTACCACGACTGTCGGCCGGAGGAATCGGCACCGGAGATGGGAGCCAACGAAGACCTCTCGACTAGTTACCCTCCAATTTATGCAGTGGTGTGAATGGAGGAAGGAAATCGTGAGCCATACAGAGGAGTCGCCGCCGTTGCCACTATCGTCGGAGGATATATCTAAAATTTGAGGAAAGTAAATCCTTCATTTTTCTTTCTTAATGCCAATTTTGTGTTTACATGTACCAATTTTGGAAAAAAATCAGTCAAATGGTGGATGGGTAAATGAGGTGCAGTGGAGAGAGAGAGGAAAAGAGGAGGCAGAGAGGGTGAACAAAAGAGGTAGGAGATGAGGAGGTTATCGACGGTGCTTGCATGCACTGCTGTTGCTACTGTTGCTCGTGCTAGAATTGCCGTTGGTGAAGGGGAAATTAGAGGCATCCGTAGGGCAGGGAGAGAGAGAAGAGGGCCACGTGCAGAGAAGGAGGAAGAAGGAGAAGAGGAGAGGAGAAGGAAGGAGGAGGCGCGGGTGGGGAAGAGAAGCGCAAGAAGGAGGTACAGCAGGAGAGAGAGGTAGGACACGCATGCAGAGGAGAGAGAAAGCTCGGTTTGGGTACTCTGGAGCATTTTTTTGTTAGAGCTACTTGGTATAAGGTCAAGATAAGTATTTATAACCGCTATCTTTGTTCTAATTTAACATCTGATATGTTTTAACTATTGTTTGGATATTTTATTTACATGCATATTATTTTTGTATACCATATTTATTTATTCTGCGCATGCACGTATAATTTACTGATCGATTTAGAGATTTTGTTTACATTCTTTGATTTTGGAGGATTTCATTATTTTATAGAACTCTGGAGAGTGTCTAGACTATATAAATATGCTCATAATTTAACATCTGATATGTTTTAACTATTGTTTGGATATTTTATTTGCATGCATATTATTTTTGTATACCATATTTGTTTATTCTGCACATGCACGTATGATTTACTGATCGATTTAAAGATTTTGTTTACATTCTTTGATTTTGGAGGATTTCATTATTTTATAGAACTCCGGAGATTGTCTAGACTATATATATATGCTAATATATCAGTATGTTTATACTATAGAGGATTTGACATATCTCGTACAATTGATTTTGAATGTACGTTTTGCTCCAAACTTTGAGTTATCTGCCTATGGTGCTGATCAAGTTTCTGATATGTTGCATATGCGATCTGATTATTTGGCTATTCCATTCTGTCCTGATCACGGTTTGGTAGGGCATCCAATTCGATTAGGTATCCAATTTGATAGGACATTCGATTCGATTGGGCATCCGATTTGATTGGGCATTTGATTTGTTTGGGCATCTGATTCGATTGGACATCTAATTTGATTTCCTATCTGTGGCTATCTATTATTAATTGCAGTCTCTATGATGAGACCCTATCTGTCGCTATCCGTTATTAACTGCCGTCTTTATAGCGAGACCCAATCGTTGGCTATCTGTTATTAACCGTCATCTCTGTAACAAAGCCATATCTTTGGCTATCTGTTATTAACTGTCCTCTCTGTGGTGATGCCCTATTTGTGATTATTAGTTATTAACCGTGGTCTCTATGGTGAGGCCCTATCTGTGGCTATCTATTTTTAACCGTCATGTCTGTGACGATATCCTATCTATGGCTATCTGTTATTAACTACCGTCTCTACGGTGAGTCCCTAACTGTGGCTATTTGTAATTAACCATCTTTAGGCACGGTGTCGTATCTGTGGCACCTCTCCCAATAGGGAGACTCTGCTCCCTTTCCGTCAGTAGGAAAGGTTGAATTCTAGTTATAGTTAACCTATCCTGTCTGTCCAATATTTGAATGGAAATTTTATAAAATAATTGGACATCCAATTTATATTCGTTATTGGTTTTGAATTGTATTTGTGGACCCTCCTTCTAATTTATTGAGCATGTTGTTATTATATCTATAAACTTATATGATACTCACTAATTTTTAAACTTACATTTTCTATTTATTCTTTAAGAATAAAGGGCTTAGATACATTGAAGGAGTATAGATAAGATTTGATACAACATCGTATTTTTTGATGAGCATTATACCACTCTGATATTGTTAGATCTACATGGGCTATATTTGTGCTATTGGATCAGTTGAGTCTAGGCCTTGGATCAGTGTATTCTGATGCTATTGAATTTCTTATAAAATGCGGTTGAGTTATATTATTTGGTTGTTCCCCTTACCGCTACTTGTAGAGTAAGTCATATTTATTTTGTGTTGACGGTTATCCGATGAGGTTCTTTATAAATTTTTAATTTATCGAGCCCTGTGTATTTGACTTGTGACATCCTGATTTGAGATTTATATGAATAATAATTTGAGTTTAATTAAGAATTTATTTGACTTATTTGGTTCGAGTTTGTGACATGGAATCCTCTCTTGAAACAAAATCTGATGATCATTTGATTATAGTAAGGTTTGGTGAGGACGAATGTCTCTAGAAAAAGAGAGGCAAAGACTAATGAAATAGAGCAATAACCTGGGATTCCTTGTGAAGCCTCAAAACCCAGGCAACTCGGAGTGGAAGATACAAAAAAGAATGCCATACTCTCTGACTATAAGAATACTATTCAAACCTTTTTCTACTTCGGTTAAAACAACTCGAGATACAAAATGCCCCAAAATTTTCTCAATACATGCAAGAGAGGTGGATACAATTGGAACCCTATATTCAACTATAATGGGAACATTAACTATAGGCACATCTTCATATGAAGAATGGCATAAAGACTCATGCTCCTCATTTAGAATATCAACAAGGATTCTCTTTTCAAACTTTAAAATCGGAGTTTCCTCCAAGGACCTTACAGGATAAGAGATAAAGGCCAAAGTTGATAGACGTGCAGATTCTTTAACTATCAGTTCAACCCTAACTTGAGCAACACTGTCCTAAAAATCCCATAGACGACTTTAAAAACCTTATCATCCGAATGAGAAACTGACAAAGTGATCACACGAATATTGGACTTATTAATACAAGATTTAGGAGGAAAATCAATCAAAAGGCTATTCCTCCTTTTTAATGGACGAGGAGGCAAATCAACAACGGTTTTATCCCCAAGAATAACGGACAAATTTACATAATCTATGACAGCATGAGCTAAAAATTTGTTGGTTTTTTGCAACTTGATTGCTGTTCTTTTATAAGATCAGATTGAGATCTAGTGATAAAAAAACTCATTCTCAAGAAACGAGATTACACTGCCCAAATTATTTGACAAAATTCAATTATTAGAAACCTTAATAAAAAAGAATTGATCTTTTAATTCTTTATAAAATTAAGGTTTTTTTCACCTATTTTGAACTCATTTCTAGAAGTTAAATATATTTAATCACTTTTCTGATTAAAGTGAAAAATAATTTTAACCATAGAACATCCAACTTCAGCTTATGGCGTCAAAAAAGGACACACAATACAACTAAATACTTTATGGTATTGGGATGAAGTCATATGGGTTTTGAGAGCCTTCATAATTTCAACAAACTCTCTTGCTGAAAGAATCTAGAGTCCATCTTTCAGGTGAGCCTTATATATATAGTAATGAACCTATCCCTAGAAAAACAAGCTCTCTCCTTAGACAAAGGGACCATAAAAAGAATGGTAAAGGGGATAATTGTAAATGTCAACATCTAACAGATGTATGTATGAAGTACTATTAGTAACATTTTTTGAAATTCTTCTAGGAGCCATGAGAAGTAGGAGGCAAGAAAATCGAAGAAATTCATTGGTTTGCTCTTCAAAATAAAGTCAAGAGGGTGATGTAGTTAGATTTTAAATAAAAGAATGAATGATGCTAAGATTTGAAAGTACAATTGATATTGAAAATTATGCATTTAAAAAAAATAATGTAGATCCAAAAGATAAAATAGTTTGCTAAAATTTATCAAATAAAGACACATCTTCCTTTCAATGTAATGATAAAAATGCTACATAATGAAATGATTCAAAAACGTTGTAGTTGGAGAACCAACTGGTGTTGCATCAAATGCACCACTAGTGAGTTATTTTAGTTACAAGTGTCATCATGACCATGGCACCATCGATCCATCATTTCATGATCCAATTGGCCTCAATAAATGAATTAGATAGACTATTATAATTTTAATTTTAATTTTTTTTAAAAAAGTTTTGATTTATCAGAAAATTGAGTTGTTAGATTTTTTTCAAATTATCATTTGACAAGTTCTAAAGGCTCAAGATTAGGAATTAAAAAAGTTTCCATTTGGGTTATTTTATTAATATAGACTTTTGAAAACTTATAATCTTATATGAATGAATATAAGTTCAAAAAATAAAAGGAACATACTAATAAATATAATCTAAATACAAAAATTCTTTTATTTATTCCATAATACGTTCATATATAAGATGTATTCTTACATGAGAATATTAAACTACTCAATTTGTAAAAAAGAAGAAATGTCATGAATAAATCTCATCAAAAGCAGTAGAAAAATCAGAAGATACATCATGTCTCTCAGAAGCAACATCTAGCCATTTGGCCTAAGTCCATTGATATCAAGTTAAGGAAATCATTACAGCACATAAGCCAATGGTTATTTGACCGCATGACTTCCCCGTAGCTTGATACTAGGAACCTCGATGCCCTACAATGGATGTATAATAACATATATGCTAAGCCCATTAAAGAAAGATGCATGGACAATGATACATTCGGTGTTATAAGGCATCAAGACCAACTACCTAGATAGGGAATCAGTTTGGCTTTATGTGTTGTGTAAAAGAAGAAAATCAAGACAATTTCCTATATAAAAGAAAGTAAACAAAATAGACTTCATAGATATTTCCTAAAGAAATGCAATGACATCCAAATAAACTCTCTTTTCTTCAATCCATAAAAATTGAGTAACTTATGAACCATAAGTAACTCCATCGAATATTAAGAATTGGAATTCAGATTGAGATAGAATATAGTAGCTCTATTTATAGCAAAAATAAACTATGAAACAAAGCGTTTTAAAGATAAAAAAGGTAGTCAAATAGTTAAAAAGAGACTCTATTGAGCTATGGAAAAGCATTCTCTAATTAATGTGATCACACACTAATAAGTGTGTACTAATTATAATTTCATCATAAAGAGGCATTTGGATAGCATTCAAGACAAATCAATCAGATTTTTACTCTAACATACTTAAAGTCTGAATTCAACCTTCGAATTTAAGAAACTAATATTGAGTATTGCTTAAAATAAGGTCGATTCGATTGATTGATATAATCAGACTATAAATAATAAATTTTGAAAGAAATATGGATTGACCAAGTGGATAAGGTTAGATTCAGATAATAAAAGTCAAACCAAAATTAATAGAAAATTTGACTGAGTGGTTGAACTTCCAAATAACTGAACTACTAAGTAGTCAAATAACCGAATATCTCAATAATAAAATAAAAATAGAAAAGATGGACTGAAAGATCTAAAGGGATATATATCTGAATAATAAACGAGATAATTTAATAAATTTGGACAGTTAATCATTTCAAACAGTTGGATGAATTGAGAAACTAACTTAGCCGAGTAGCTAAGTTAAGCAAGCAATTAAGACACCTTAAAATCAAGAATAAAAATCAAACTGTCCCTAGAAAGCCATAGAATTAGAGTATGTTAGACAGTTTAACTATTTAATTTTTAACAAATATAATAACTCAAATAATTGTGAATTAGTCATATCTAGCAAACTGTCATTAACTAACGACATGACTATAAATTTGCTCGATTTCTTTAAAAATAGGAAAACGAATCCAGATAGCAACCTCTTGTCATTTGATCATCCAAAAATTATGGAGCCTACTTATCCAACTTTTACTCTCTAACATCCTTATTTTTATTACTATTTTTCCATTTTTTTTAAAAAATATTTTTTTACTTAAATATCGGATAATATATTCGGTAGTGAGTCCCGTATTTTTTAAATTGTTATTTGATACTTTAGTATGTACAATCCGAATAAAAATTTAATAATTTGACCTAACTTCATCCGAATTACTATCTAAATTCAAGGTACACATCAATTCAAATCTAGGGTGGATGCATATTTTTAGAGAAATATACTCAATATATGTCTATGTCATTCATTAGATAAAAAAATTCAATAGATAAAATTTAAAATTAAAAAAAAATCTAAATAGCTTTTACTTTTATTTTTATCATTGGATTAAGTATTTAATAAATATCAATACTGTAAAACATTTAGAAAAAATAATATATTTATATTTTTTATATTTTTAAATAGACATAATTAAATTTTATTCAATAATAAAGATTAGAGATATATCATATAGGAGATATATGACTCCCAAATTCTTATTCCCTCCCCCCTACCCAAAAAAAGCAATGAATGTTTTCTTTCTTTTTATTTTATTTTATTTTATCATCCATTCTATCTTTTTTAACCACTAAGAATTTTCCTATGAAATAGTGCAAGACATGAGATCCTATTTTCATGGAGTATCTGACATTATTAAATAGCCTCGTCAAGTCTAGAACATCCCTCAGTATTGAAATCTCTTTCCTCACGTTGTGCCAAAAATTCGATGTTATATTATTTGGCTATAAATAATATTTTTTAATCTTTAGCTTAACATTCAAATGAACAAAGTGATATCATATTTGGTTATATTTTAGTTACAATATTTTATCTCATGAATTGAAGAAAAACCTAAAGCTATGCACTTTTTAATTTTATTTAGTTCTATTTATGTGTGAATAAATCATCACCCTAACGTTTTAGTATTTTCTTAATATCCCTCCACATGATCTCATCTTCCCTTTCGAGTATCTTACTTATTTTATTATTAATTTTCTATGATCCATAAGGTTGACATCTTCATCCCAAACAATTAAATAATATAAAAATTTATATTTCCTTCAATATTAAAAGAGTCCTAGATTTAAGATATATAAATATTTATATATAGGTTAAATACTTAAAAATATTATATTAGATAATAATATAAAAAATATGACTGAATTATAAACAATGGTAAAAAAAAAGTTAATTTACATTTGATGCGTACCTGGATCCGACTTCGAACAAATTCGGATTCTCCTGGGTGGTTTGACCCGACTCTGTTCACTGAGTGCGAATCCTGCACACCACTAAAACGAACAAGAGGTCAGCGTTATCGGCGGGAAGTTATCCCACCGAAAACACTCCGA
>JAOVVI020017724.1:0-10536 GCA_028571085.2 Nepenthes alata | reverse complement strand
CGTTCATTCAATTACATTTTATTCCTATATTATGATGTAGGGTAATAAGAGTATCAACAAAATTTTAGTTAAGGTTAAATTTATAGAGGCCATTAGAGAAAAGTTTTGAACTAAAGAAGGCGTTGGATCTATATATGCTTAATCTTCTATTTTTAAATTTTAATTAATATCCGTGAACCTCAATTTTAAAAATACGAATGAGATTTCTAAAAAAATAAAGGTATATAAAGTGTTCTCAATAAATTTAAATATAATTTAATATTAAAAAATAAATAAAAAGTTTCATAGTAGAAATAAAAATTTTAACACCATTTTTTAAGATAATAAATTTTTTATTTTTGTATAGAATCTGTATTGTAAAAATTTATACATCTTTTTAGAAATATGAATGTTTGAGTCAAAATCGAACCATTAAATATTAAAAAAAATTTAATTAGGTTTGATTCAAAATAAATATAAACTAAATGCTAACTTTTCATTTCAAATTAAACATTTCTTTTATAGTAATCTTTATTAAATTATCGCACTTTTTTATCATAATGGGATTCCCTTTCTTTTGATGGTCCAGCCTTAATACTCTTACTCATTTTTTTTTCTTTTATCATCATAGCCTGTTAAATTTATTAAATAATTTTTTATTATTTAAATAATGCTTCTTTTTTAATTAACATGCTTGTCAATTTATTGACATTTTATTTATCTATAATATTATTATAATAAATTAAAAAAGGCCCATACTAAGGACGAATATAATTCATTATATATTAATTAAGGAAAGAACCATTCACATTTATACTAAGAGTTTTAAGTTTGATAGTCAAATTGATCATCTTAATAATATCCTAATACATTTTATGAGTATTATCAAATTTTATGGTAATCAGGTTTGCCATTAGCGTCCACACTAGAGACTTAATCGTAGACTGAAAATAATTTTTAATAGTTTTTGAAATTTTTTTAATGTTTTTAGTATCACAAAGTGTTAACTTTTTGTTATTCACCATGATTATTTTTATAAATATCATACTTATTCTATTTAATTTTTTTCACACTAAAAAATAGAACTTTTTTTCCTATTACTTGTACTACTAATAGTAGAGGATTTCTCCGATTATAATACTATATCAAGATCTGGTATACCGAGATGAAATTAGATTTGCTCAAATTAATTGATTAGTTTTATTAAATATCAAAATATAACAACCGTGAAAATACATTAAAATTAAAATAGATATTATAATAAATTAACATGCTTATTATTAATATTTTAAATTAATAAAATTAGATAAATATAAAATATAAATAGTATTATTATAATTTACCTTTAGGTGTAATTATAATATATTAATTAATTATGATTATAATTTCTTATTACTTATAAAAATAATTAATAATATTTAAAAATTTTAATAAATTTATTACCTTTGGGTATCCATAATCCTATATAAAGTAAATGATACTTATTAATTATCCTATTAAACTAATCAATTACGTAAAAATTGATGCACATTTAGGTATACTATAATATCCACTAATTAAAAAAATGTAACACTTTAAATTTATAAGGTAATTAAATTAATATATGAGATAATTGTTGATGCATTCCCGATTTTTGAGTTATTGTATGGATTAATAAGCTACACTATCTTTTATTGCGGGTTGAACTATAACGGTTTTGATTTTCGTTTATGTTAACCTATAACCTACGTAGTACAATTTTTAAGTAAGAGGTTAAACGATTTGTAGGAATCATTTTTTAATTTATCATTTGACTATTAAGTCGAAAATCTTTCTCCGGATGTTGTACACTGGCTGTCGTACATCGGACTCCTGCCGATTTAAAACGAAACTCAGTGTCGCCTCTAAAATTGCAAAGTATAGGTACAACTAAAGTCAGATTGGCAAGGTACTCCTTTAGCTCGTTGAAGGCGATTTGGCAATCAGACGTCCATTGAAAACTATTCGTCTTTATCCCCCTTAAGCTTTGAAGAAGGGGAGATATTTGTCTCCGAATTTAGCCAAAAATTGGGAGAGTGTTGCGAGTCTCCCAGTTGGCCTTTGGACGTCTTTCGTGTTTCGCAGCTTGGCCATGTCCATGATGGCCTTTGTTTTCTTGGGGTTTGCCTCGATCCCCCGTTGGAAAACGGTGAAGCCTACAAATTTTCCAAACGACACTCCTAAGACATATTTAGAGGGATTCTACTTTATTTGGTGTACCCGGAGCACCTCGAAAGCTGCGGCAAGATTGTGAATATGGTCATCGGTGGTTTCACTATTGATGAGCATATTGTTTACGTATACCTCCATATTTTGCTCGTTCTAAGCCTCTAACATTTTGTTTATGAGCCTCCTGGAGGTGGCACCCACGTTCTTCACATCGAATGGCATAACCTTGTAGTTGTAGATCCTTTGATCGGCCATGAAGGAGGTGTGTTCCTCATCATTCGGACTCATCCGAATCTGGTTGTAGTCTGAGTAGACATCTATAAAACTCAGCAATTCGTCTCTTGAGTAGTTTACCAGTAAGTCGATCCTCAATAGTGGGAAGCTGCCCTTTGGGCATACATTGTTAACGTCGGTGAAATCAATGTACATCCGTCACTTTTCGTTACTCTTTTTCACAATAACCATATTGGAGAGCCAATTCAGATATTGGACTTTTCTTATGAAACTGACGTCTAGCAACTTCTTTACATCCTCCTCGATGACAATGAGCTTTTTGATAGAGTGGATCCTCAATTTTTGTCTGACGGGCTTGTAGTCGGAATCGAGGTTCAACTTATGGACCATTACTCTATTCAAAATCCCAGGCATATTGGTGCGGGCCCACACGAAGCCATATGTATTCTACCTTAAGAAGCTGACTAACTAGTCGCGAAGGGGTCCGGTGAGCAAGTTTCTTATATGTACGTATTTTTTAGGACTAGCAAGATCCAAGGGGACGAGGTCGGTTGCCTTTCCGAATTGGGCCTACAGTAAAGTCATTTCGTTTCGATGGTCAAGATCTTCAGCTGGTCCACCTGGAGCGGTCTCGGTGACTTGGGCTAGGTTAAACATCTGGCAAGTCACCTGGTCACCCAACACTTTGCTGACTCTGCATGCCGTTAGGAACTTCACTTTCGGATGGGGAATTGATGTTACGGCTTCAAATGTTGCCAGGCATGGTTGGCCGAGTATTGCGTTGTATACAAATGAAAGGTCAACAATCAAGAAGGTGAGCGTACGAGATGCCGTCCTGGGACACGTGTCCAGTGTGACATGTAGTTGGATAATCCCTTAGACCACCACTGGTTTTTTATCCAATCCGTAGAGAGGCCTATCGGCAAGTTTTAGTTGGCTTTTTTTAGACCCAATTTAAAATACGCGTCAAGATAAAGCAAATCGTGTAAATTTTTATTATCAATAAAAACGCATTTCAGCCGGTAATTGATAGTACCTTTTGAGACGAGGATGGATACAACTAAGGGGTCAGAATGGTGAGAGATTACATGTGCCATGTCATCATTACTAAAATTAATGATATCATCTCTTACAATTATTTTTTGTTCCCAGTCGGGGTCTCTTAACGGTCCGGGTGGTGGGCCTTGGGCTGCTTGGTGGTAACCATATTGACTACTCCAGTCATGACTCAGTTCTTCAGTTACTACTACTCTAGCCTTTCTTTGCCTGCCGGATTGAGGTTCTAACCTGGGTTTCTCAGAAATTTGGTGAGGTGGCCTCTCCGAATCACCTCCTTGATTTCCTTTCGTAGAGTTCAGTAATCCTCCATACTGTGACCCGGAGATCAATTGTAACCACAATATTTTGTCTGATCTCCTCCGTATGGGTTCTTCACTGGCTTCGACCACTTCGAAAACGTCTCCTCCCCGATTTGCATGAGAATGTTTATCCTGGAGTCATTCAGAGGGGTTAGGTGCAAGGGCCTGAACTCCCTTCACATAGTCGACTCTTCCCTGGGCTACTTTCTGTAGGGGTTGTCATGATCCCCATTTTTTCTCTTTTCGTCCGTCGGCTTGGTGCAGATGTGGTCCACTCGATCTAGGTGCCTCACCTTGTTAGCTTCCTTGGCAGCTATGTAGGATCAAGCGATAGACTTGGCTTCCTGAAATGTCTGCGGGTCCTTGTAGGTTAGATATTTGAAAAAATTGCCCGGTCCTACAACGGAGATGATATTGCTTAGCTTCACCTCGTCGGTGAGCTTGAGTATTCTCCAGGCCTCAGTGGTAAATCGAGCCAAGAAACTCGCCCAACCTTTATTTGACATGGGCGAGGTGCCAGGGGGCTTCTCTTCTTGACAGTTGGAAGCGAAATGTGATAGGACACTATCAGCAAGCTTCTGGAAGGTCCAAATCAACTTCGTCGGCAGCCTATAAAACCAAATCCGGGCGCCCCCTTTCAGAATCAGAGGGAAGTACAAGCACATAGCAACCTCATCGAGGCCCTGAAAACTGAGCAAAGTACGGAAGTGGTCAAGATGATCCATTGGGTCGGTGCTTCCGCCGTATGGTTTTAAGGCCGACATCTTGAACTTGGGAGGAAGCTGTTGGATCCGAATATTCATAGCAAATGGCGACCTCTTCAGGTCGGTGGAGTGCCCGCTGGCGTCTCCTGTGAACACGTGCCTCCATATTTTTTTAACTTTTTTCTCTACCTGAGAGGAGATTGTGATTTTCTTTTTGCGTTGAGGTAGGTACCCTACTATGGGTGTTTAGTCGAGTAGGGTGGCGCCGGTCGAATACTGCCTCTGGCTATTCGAGTGATGCGTGAGGCTCCTTCTTGGGCCAGGAGCCTCTACTCATTGTGAAAGTAGCTTAGATTTCTTTGTTGTGGACTCTCCTCCAGTGTCCTACGACTTAGCTGACCTTCCAACTTATAGTGGCTCCTTGCATTTAAAGCCATCGGGGCATCAAAGTTGCCAGGATGTGGTTCCCTTCTGGCTGATTTCTTCCTTCTCTGACCTTCATGCCTGGGCTGACTGCCCTTCTAAGATTGGTCCATCCCTGCCGTCCCATCGAACACAATATAAATAAAACTTATCTTATTAATTTCTCTTTCCTTCGGATTACTCAAGTCCTCTTCCAGTTTTTTTTATTGGGTCTCGTCACTTCCTTATGGGTAATCCAACCAACTAGTTTGTCATCGGAGAATTTGTGGAGAATAATTTTAGAAAACTATTTTCGGTTAATGGGATGTTGACCGGAGGGGAACAATGGATGGTCAATGGAGATTGACCGGCGGATGGCCAGCTGAATCCGGTCAACAGGAGGTTGACCGTCTGAGGGCTACAGGAGTGTTGCAGGATGGCGGACTAATAGCAAGACGATCAACAAGAAAGGTTGACTGAATGGCTATGGAGAACGGTCAAGTTCTCCGGATAGCAGTTGAAGACAGTCAACAAGAAAGGTTAACAGGATCCGATCAACGGAAGGTTGACCGAATAGCAGCAGGAGACGGTCGATAAGAAGTTAACCGGCTGAGCAATTGGAGACTATGAAAAGTGACAACCGGTAGAGGACATATGTTTTTCTAGGATTGATCGACAGGTGGGTAGTTGGGCTACAGAGCATGCGTCTGTCCAGTATAGAGCATGTGCTGTTTGTAGGGCATGGGCCTGCAGGAAGCTCGACAAATGGTGATGATGGGGCACCTATTATCTGACAGATGACTAGCTGGACAGATAAAATTAGGTGGAGTCAGAACGTCTATCTATATGAGCACCAGGAGCTTTTGGTATATAGGTCAGCATCGGGGAAAAGTCCCGGTAGGCTCGTAGAGGTGCCTAGAGTGGTGACCGACTGGTGTGGAGACAACATCAGGGGCGCTGTTCGTCGGCCGCCTAATGTGGGGATAAAATCGGGCTGTTATTTTATCAACACTTGTAAAATATAGAGTGGAGTGTACTACCAGTAAGAGAGAGAAGAAAGAAAAATAGACAGTAAAAGAGTGGTGAGTGTTTTTCGTTTACTCTGGTGAGGTTTTTCATTATTGTTCTTAGGTGTGTAGCGGATACTCCATCTTGGAAATTTATAACCCAGTTCATATAGTAAATTTATTTGTGGACTATGTGTCTCGTTATTTTTTTTCTTCGGTTCCCGATGGGGTTCCACGTAAAAAATACCGTACATCCTTTGTTTCTTGTTCATACTAAATGGTGCCTGTCGATGACGGGGGGTTTGAATTTTTTGCTACTGCCGGATCTGATGAATCCGGGTCTTCCGACCCTAACAAGTAGTATCTGAGCGGGCTGAGATCGACCAGGGTTCAAAAAGGGCTGCTTGCGGAGGGTACTGACCGGAGAGGGCTGCCTGCGGAGGTGCTGACCTACTATCGGAGTAGAGTGAAGCGTCGTAAGGGGAAGTCGCCGAGTGTAGTGCCACAGAAGTTGAGCCGCCGATGTCTGTGGCGATCGAAGAGGTATGTGAGGACGTGGCCCAAAGTCTGAAGAGGAAGGGCTGAGTAAGTCACGTTCTTGGTACTAGTACATCTGGTGTCATCGTAGAGGAGTTTTCCATTTAGTGTGGAGCTGAAAGGAATTAAAAAAGCACAGCAGAGTCAGCAGGGCCAAGGACATAGCTGTGCGGAGCCAAGGACGGAGCTGTGTAGGGCCAAGGGTGGAGTCAACAGGGCCAACCGTGGAGGGCCATGGGCGAAGCTAAGCAGGGCCAACGGCGGAACCAGCAAGGCCAATGGCAGGGCTGACAAAGTCAACGGCGGAGCTGAGGTGGCGAAGGCAAGGCAGAATGATTCGACCGTAGGGAAGAAACTAAAGGGGAGTTGGAGTACTCCAAGTTCAGTAGGGCGGAAGAAGGCATCATTCTGCTGGGCCCAACGTCGGATTCCTAGTTGAGGGAAAGCTGCCGGAAGGCAGGCGATGACGGTTACCGGTTAAAGGGTGAAGGTGTTCCCCACAAGGTCGTGAGGGGAAGTTTGCTGGGTCTGGTCAATCCCTTATGGGCAATCCAATAAACTAATTTATCATCGGAGGATTTTTAGAGAATAAATTTAGAGAACTGTTTCCGATCCAGCGGACGGCCAAGGAAGATTGACCGGCGAACGGCCAGCTGAATCCGGTCAATAGGAGGTTGACTGTCTGAGGGCTACAGGACGGCAAACTGGTAGCAAGACAGTCAATAAGAAAGGTTGAACAGATGGCTATGGAGAACGGTCAAGTTCTCGTGATAGTAGATAAAGACGGTCAACAAGAAAGGTTGACCGGATCTGGTCATCGGGAGGCTAATCGGATGGCAGCAGGAGACGGTCAATGAGAAGTTAACCGACTGAGCAACTGGAGACTATGGAAAGTGACAGTTGGAAAAAGACAAATGTCTTTCCAGGATTGGTCGATAGGTGGACAGTTGGGCTGCAGAGCACGCATCTACACAGTACAGAGCATGCGTCGTCTACAGGGCATGGGCCTGTTGGAAGCTCAAAAACTGGTGATGACGGGGCACCTATTATCTGACAGATGACCAGTTGGGTAGATGAGATTATGTGGGGCCATGACGTTTATATATATGTGCACCAGGAGCATTTGGTATATAGGTCAGCCTGGGGGAAAAGTCCCGATATGCTCGGAGAGGTGCCCAGAGTGGTGACCGGCTAGTGTGGAGACAACAAAGGGGCACTGTGCGTCGGCCGCCTTATGCGGGGTGTAACGACGGGCTGTTATTTTACCAATATTTGTAAAATATAGAGAGGAGTGCACCACCAGTGAGAGAGAGAAGAAAGAAAAAAAGAGAGTAAAAGAGTGGAGTGTTTCCCGTTTACTCCGGTGAGATTTTTTTTTTATATTCTCGGGTGTGTAGTGGATACTCCATCTTAGAGGTTTGTAACCTATTTCACATAGTGGATTTGCTGTCGACTCTACTCCCGTGATTTTTTCTTGGTTCATAAGGATTTTTACGTAAAATGACGTGTGCTTCCTCATCATATTTTCTTTCACTGTGTCTCATTCTGTCCGGTGAAGTGCCAACAAGACAGTGCAAATTCCAACAAATGGTATCAGAGACTGGTTCATGAACCGTCGGCTGGATGGCGTCGTCGGCGAAGAATGGGTCGTTCAGTGTGGAGCAGTTCAATAGGCAAAATAATTTCATCCTTTCACAGAAAAGGGTGAGAAATATTTTGACCCGAGAAGGAACGGTAAAGGCTCTTTGAAAAAAGGAGGAGATGTCGGAGAATATGACCGAGGACTAGTGGCAGGACTAGAGAAATCTTACCAACTGCACTATTAAGTTGTGTGCTTGGCGGATAATACACTCCAGGAGGTCCTCGGTCTGTCAGACCCGACGGAGGTTTGGGAAAAGCTTAAAAGCCGGTATAAGTCAAAGTCCTTGACAACCAGGCTTCATATGAAGAAGCAGTTCTATGGCCTGCGGTTGTCGGAAGGTAAGTACTTTGAGAAGTATTTGGACGAGTTTAAGTGGCTGTTGACGCAGATGTCAGCCCTTAATGAGGAGATCAAGGAGGAAGATAAAGCGTTGGTAATGCTGGCATCATTGCCGGCCTCGTACGATCATATCGTCACGACGTTGCTGTTCGGGAAGGACACACTGAAGCTGGACGATGTTATGGCTTCCCTGCTTATGAACGAGTCAAGGCGGAGGAAAATCGGTGAGGCCTCAAGCTCTCAATCAAAACTTCTTATGGCGACCAGCAGTTGGGAATGAGGAAAATCGGGGGAACGAGGCGGAGGTGGCAAATGGGAAAGGGACAACAGTCAGAGCAAGCTTGAAGGAAGGAGTTGCTTCTTTTGTGACAAGAAAGGCCACATAAAAAGGGACTGTCCGCAGAGAAAGCGATTGTCAGGAGAAAAGGGATCAGGCTGTTGATCCGGAGATCGTCGCTTTCTGTGGAGACATCCTGATGGTCCATGCAGAGGAAGCACGAAGCCGCACATGCCAGGAGACGAGTTGGGTGATGGACAGTGGGGCCTCACACCATGCGACACCGAGGAAGTCCTACTTCACGAGTTACACGCCCGTTGGCCACAGGGTGTTGAAGATGGGTAACGGTGGCTGGTCTAGGGTTGTTGGCATTGGGGATGTTTGCTCGAGGACAAACAACGAAAATAAGCTCGTGCTGGAAGGCGCGCACCATGCTCCAGATCTGAGGTTGAATGTGATTTCAGCCGGGAAGCTTGATGAGAAAGGCTTCAGGACGACGTTTGGTGACGGCCAGTGGAAGCTCACCAAAGGCGCCTCTGTGATGGCAAGGGAAAGCAGGACATCAAAGCGGTATCTGATGAAGGCCTGCACTGACAAGAAAAATGCGAAGGTGACCAAATGATGCATTGGTCATGGTGGCAGGAGAGGACGGCCTAGGTGGAGTGCAAGGGAGAATGACAAGTCCGCGGTGAAGGAGCTGAAAGGGAGTGGGATTGCTCCAAGCTTAGTGGGGCGGAGGAAGGTGTCATTCATGCCGACGAAGGCCAACGCCGGGATCCCAATTGAGGTGAAGTTTGTTGGAATATGGTCACTCCCTTCGTGGGTTATTCAACAAACTATTTTATAATCGGGGTGTATTAGTCGGTTAACATACGTTGACTGGCTGGAAGGCAAAGGCGGTCAATGAAGATTGACCGACGGACCGTCAGCTGAATTTGGTCAACAGGAGGTTGACCTTTTGAGGGCTACAAGAGTGCTGCTGGATGGCAGACATGTAGCAAGGAGACGTTCAACAAGGAAGTTTGACCGGATGGCAGTGGATGACGGTAAAATTTTTTGGATGGCTGTTCAGGACGACCAACAAGAAGAGTTGACCGAAAGGCGGAGAACGATTAAGTTCTTCGGATAATAGTAGAAGACGGTCAATAGAAGAGTTGACCGGATGGGTCATGGAGAACGTGGACGTCCAACGGTTGGCCGTCCCCCAGGAAATCCAGGACAACACCAGCTCAGCAGATTTTTTGGAGATTGTGATCTCAGACGGTTATACAGGATCGGTTTGTTTTGAACAGAGCATATTTTTATTGTTGGAAAGGACGGATCGTGCCATTTTCTATATATATGGAATATTGCCCGAGATCTTCAGTGAGACGTGCAGAGCGTTAAGCAAAGAAGTTGTGAGGAAACATGAGAGGAGTGCACCACTGGGGAGAAGGAGAAGAAGAAAAACAAAGAGTAAAAGAGAGGAGTATTTTCCGTTTACTCTCGTAAGATTTTTATTTGTTATTTTCTGGTGTGTAGCGGATACACTATCTTAGAGGTTTGTAACCTATTTTACATAGTAGATTTACTGTCGACTCTACTCCCGTGATTTTCCCTTAGTTAATAAGGATTTTTACGTAAAACAACGTATATTTCTTTCTTCTTTTTTTTTCACTGTATGTCATTCTGTCTGGTGAAGTGTCAACAAGACGGTGCAAATTCCAACATCTTTTTCCTCCTTTTTCCCACGGTTTTAGTTGCCTGAAAATTCCATGGAATCGGTGCCTCTCACAATGACCACCGCCGCCAATCGTCGCCACTAATCGGCTTCAACCGCTGTCTATTAGGCGGATAATGGACCGATTGCGACCGATGATGTTTCAGCATG